>VYXB01008190.1:0-54043 GCA_013397135.1 Pachyramphus minor | reverse complement strand
CACCTGGGCACACTGTTGGCTCATGTTGAGCTTCCTGTCAATTAGTACCCCCAGGTCCCTTCCTGCCTGGCTGCTCTCCAGCCACTCTGTCCCCAGCCTGTAGCACTGCAGGGGGTTGTGCAGGACTCGGCACTTGGCCTTGTTGAACTTCATCCCATTGGAATCAGCCCAACTCTCCAGTCTGTCGACATCCCTCTGCAGAGCCCTCCTGCCTTCCAGCTGATCAACACTCCCCCCCAGCTTGGTGTCATCAGCAAATTCGCTGATGATGGTCTCAATCCCCTCATCTAAATCATCAATAAAGATGTTAAACAGCACTGGACCCAACACTGACCCCTGGGGACACCACTAGTGACTGGATCCCAACTGGATGCAGCCCTGTTCACCAGCACTCTCTGGGCCCAGCCCTCCAGCCAGTTCCTAACCCAGCATGGGTTAAGAAGACATTAAGGCAAATGCCTCATGTCTCCAGAGGTTGTGCAAGATGGATGATCACAATGGTGGGAATCATTAACTAATTATGTGCAAGCACAGCTCAGTGAGCAGTTGATTACCTTGGTTGGGAATGTAATCCCTGTCACAGATCCATCAATGTCAATCCCGTAAGGAAATAAATCCAGAGGCTTAATTTCAAAAAGTTATCAGGGATCACCCTGGGTGTGGTATCCTGGGAAAGGTTTGCCCACATGATCCTGACAGGTCAGGCTTGTTTGGTAAATATTTCTTTTGGCTTGAGAAGACTAGAGTTTGCCTTTTGCTTGAGTATCTGGCACTTGTTGAGTGCAGGTTCTTGCTTTGCTGTGGTTGGAAAAACAGAATATGTCCAAATAAAATGATGTGTGCACGACTTCCAGATGTTTTGTCCTCCCACACCATTCTCTTTTTTCTCTTCTCTGGGACACAGATACAGCAGCAGATCCCTACCAAGTTTTGTGCATATTCACAAAAACTTGTTTATTTGTACAGATTATGTTTACTGCTGGCTTTGTTATTTTCTCCTCCATAAGAAAAGGTAGAAGTATTCCATGAATCAGATTTGGTTTTCCAAATAGGTGTAGAGTGTTAAAGTCTTTTATTATCCTGTTCCACATTTCCACTTCAGTTCTTTGAGATTTTCATGCAACTGTTTATTCTTTCTTTTCATAATTTCAACAAATGGAACTACCTCTGTTCTTTACTGTGTTCTCCAACCATTCCATTTATTCTCAAGGCTCTTCTCCATGTTCTCTTGGTTTTCCAGGGGACTTTACATTTGGCTACAGCAAAATGTGTTTATCCACTGAGTAAAGTATCTCTCTAGAAGTGACCTGTGTCTTTGCTACTTATTATGTCACTGAAATCTTCGCCATCAGAGTCAAAAATCTCCTCTTAATAATTATAGACTTATAGACATAGATCATTGGCCTAGAGCATTGATAATGATGCAACATATGAGCAAGGACTGGTATACTTGAAAACAAAAGAAATATGCACTTATTATGGCTTTCTTTCACATTTGCCTTATGAAACCTGAGGGGTAATCAATTTTCCTTTTTTGAAAAAGTTTATATTTTAACTCTATGTTACAAAGTCAATGTCCAATTGCAGCCTATTGCACTGCTGCCATTTCCTTCATTATTTAAATATTTTCATCTTATTATTCAAGATACTGAGTTAGCTTGGGCACCTTTTTTTTCAGCGTTGATTGTTGTAAATTATTTTGCCTTTCTTTATATTTTATATTAATTGGACCCCTTGTCTGCTGCTCCATTTTTTGCCTAGGATCAGTATCAGACTACCAAGAATATAACTACCTGAGTAATTTATCTTTTTTTAAAATGTTAGTAACTTCAATTCTTTTCAATCTATATCTCCATCTCCACATTAAGAAAAATAGCTGTCTTCTAGTAATATTTTTTTTAATCATTTTTTATGTCATGACAGAAAGACACTGAAGATCATGTAACTACTAGAATAGGTGGACAAAGTTACATTGAAAGAAGAGATATATTTTTAATTAGAGCAAGCCCTGTACCTTTAAAGTAGTGAAACAAAGCAAACTGTGTATATTCCACACTACCACTTTCTGTTACATCAAGTTTGACCATGAAGAAAATAGAAATATTTTATGAACATTCAAGGCATTTTAAGATTTCTGTCATGCCTAAGGTGTCCAAGGGATCATTGTACAACACAAGCAATGAGCAAATAACAACTGGAGAGTCAAGTGATGAAAAGCCCTGACAACCAAACAATTAGATTGAATTATAGTCTGATTAAAGTTTTGAGCTCTTACAAATCATAAATGCATTTAAAAGAGACAAATGGCATTTGTTCACCGTTTTTAAATGGAAAAAAAAAAACAAACACAGCAAAACAGAGTTTTTCAAAGAAAATTATAATGAGCAGTTTGTCCAACACACATCAAAACTCACCAGGATTCAGTTCATTCATGTTAGTCAGTAAACAGTCTGAGTTGGGGAAGCTGATAGAAATATGCCCATTGATTGTTCCTAATCTAATTAATCATGATTTTGTTACACAATCTTATTTGCAAGGTGTAAAGTAAGAGCTGGTGCTGTCTGAGCTTCTTGAAGGTACCAGTTATCCTGGAACGACAGGATGAGCTCTACCACATTTTAGGATGGGAGATGAACAACTATTGGTGTGATCTAAGTCTGAAATATTTGAAGTATCTCAGGCTGATGAAGGAATTGAGGGTATAACCTGATATGAGGTAGAGAGAAAATTACTTTCAGTGCTATATAACTTACTTTTATTTCTTTATGTATAAGTCAAGGACAGTCATATTTTCAATGTGATTAAAAATTTTACTATACTCTGTAAGTCCTAGGAATTAGGATACCTAAATCATGGAACAGATGTCCTGGAAATTTTCCAGACAACATTTAATCTTCAACATATCTATTCAGCATTCTGTGTTCCCAGTATTAGAGCAAGAGATCCAATATGTTATGATAAAAATAAGCAAAACTTACAAGCCAAACACTTTTACTACCCTTTGAAACCACAGTGTGACTCAGATTCTTATTTCTACACAAAAGATGGCACTTTAAATGTGAAATAAGCTAACATTTTGTTGTTGTTATCTTTTATATTTGCTTTATTTGCTTTTTTAAAATGAAATGGACACAGCAAATACAGGAATGATAATCTACAGCTAACAACCTCATCATTTATTAATTATACTTTCAATGTTATTCAGTATAACATATACTGAGTGGCCAAGTAATTTAGCTGCACAATTATTTATTTATGGAGTCAGCATAGCTGGCCCATAAGTGTGCAACATTGTGGTTTCCATTCTTAATACCATGTCATTAGCAAAACACATCACTAAGTAAACAACACTGTGTGTAATTAGTTTGACTGAAATCAACCTATTTCTTATTTCAAGATATATGTATCCACTGCCAAGGATGTCAGTGGAACTGTACATTTATAGCTGGCGACAGAAACCCTGTGTTTGACTTGCAGTTGAAGAAATTTCAAGGTTTCAGAGATTGTTTCTCTGTTGCAATAAGGTTTAGTTACTGTGAGTAAGACAAGAAGTCAGAGAATCACATTGCTCCCCGGAAAATGCAGTTATTCAAACAGATCTCCCTAATTTGCACCATCATAGAACCTACCAGCAATGATGTCTGCATGCTCAAGGTACCTGGCTTTCCTTGAATATTTATGGAGACACAAGATGTTCCCATCCATTTTCAGATATATGAAAAAAAAAAAAAATCAAGGGGATAAGAAACAATTATGAGCTCAAAGTGGGTAATTATACATAATAGCTTTGACTCCAAGTTGGGCACATTGATCCATGCTGTACCAAGACCCGTCCGCTAACTTTTATGTTAACTTCTCTAATGCAGAGACTGAAGACACTTCTGCAACATTTGTCAGTATTTCAAGGTGTTTGTATGAATTTTATTTCTTATAAAATCAAGTATTAATAATAAAAACTAAAACCAGTGTAGCGGAGCAGACAAGAGAAGGTTATCAGCTATTATCAGAAGAACACCATGATCATATGGATGATTAGGATTAGGTTTATTGTTAATACGGTATCTCAATATTACCAGCACAGTATCTAAATAACAACCCTGTCATCTATTGCAATAGATTTAAATATCATGTTGGGGTCCCTTCTGTTGAGTCATGAGCTTCAGTGAGACCCCCTCTCCTTGCTTCTAAACTGCTCAGAGCAGTCTGGGTGCAGCTTGGTCCCCTTAGTCTCAGATTTGGTCGACAGTCTATGTCTAAAGGGTTGTGATTATAAGCAGATTCAGCTAGAAACATACAAGTCTACAGCCTTTGCCCTTGCAGAATTCACAATTACAAAGCAGCAAAGCACCAATAGAGCTACTTTTTGATTTTATCTCCATATTTGACCAGACCTTAACACTCTTTGCTCACCAAAAGCGAGTGTTCCCCATGTTCAGGCTGGATGTACCCTGCAGTCATCCCTCTCCAGGGAGGATCCACCCAGAAGCTTCCTGCAACCTCAGGAGACCAGTTTGGTTCCAGCTGGCCCAGTCTCCAGCAGCGTTTTATACCCTCTTGCAAGCTGATGTGTAGTGAAGTCAACTGCAAACAGCTCCTTCATCTTTGGAATGCATTAACTGTGTGAGCATCCACTGTTTCTCCTGCAATTCCCATCTGGTGTTCCTGTCCTGGGACAAACCATATTGCCCATGTGAAGAGATCTGTGTGTGTGTGTCTGTATGGGAAGAACTCAAAGACCTGACTCTCTTTGGTGGCCACCAAAGTAGCTCCACTGTGGGAGGTACTTTTGATACTTTTAATGCACAATTCTACTAATGTACAACAGCCACCTCAAGTTACCTCTTCTTAGCCAATGTTTTGAATATTCTTGATGATATGATGACATTTGTTTTGGCAATGCATAACTAAGGCTTTCTACCATCTTTATGTTGCACAACTTCCACTCACTGCTCACCTATTTCTCATAATTTGCTTTCACAGGGTGTGTGCAAGAAGAAGTATGAACCCTTCAAAGTCATACAACATGTTTATCTTTAGCAACCAGTATAAAGTGAGATTTAAAAAACCCTCTCTCTATACCTGCAGACTACTTTAAATATTATTAATGTTTTTTCATGCATTTAGTCTTCATATACTTTGTAGTTATTCCTTTCTTTCTGTTTCAGTTTGGCTCAGGTTGGTTCCACATTCTGCTTTCCCCAGCCCTTGCAAAGGAACAGCAGGGACTTTTTCTCCTCAAAGCAACACCTGATGAAAAACGAATGTTACATGATTTATTTATACAAGCAAGGTAGTAGTTTATGCTAGAAGATGTTTCTTTTTTCCTCTGGAAAAACAAAACAAAACAAAAGGTTTAAAACATCTTAGTATCTGTGCCACAGGTAAATAACACAAATTATGACCCAAAAGGCATAAAATTGAGAAAATTCTTTGTTTTCCTAATTAACAGTGTTTGAATGACCCTCTTCACATAGAGGAGAATAAGCTTTATGAACCTGCTCCGATTAACTCACATTCATGCCCCACAGGAAGCTCTGTGTTGCTGTTGTTTTTCTCCTGTATCCTTCAAGTTTACTTCTCCTGACAGCATAAATGCCTATTGCAGGACAGGAGGCAATATGTGGCATGCTGAAAAAAATGTTCTCAGCCTACAGCATGCTCCTGAAAGATCCTCAGGGGAAAAAGGATAAACAGACACAGACTGAACAAATTCATATGCAGTGCCTGTGAACACTGCCCATTAACACCAACCAGGAGCAAGAGGTGGCAGTGGATGGACCATGATTGGAGTAGTCAGTGTGAGAATGGGAACCTCAATTGTCCAAAACTCATGTAGCAAACTGTATTATCTGTACATGGAGTGGTTTTGGCACAGGGAGGGTGTCTGTGAGAAAAGGTCAGGGATTGCCCTCTTGATCTATGAGGGTTTTTATTTTATTTATTTTATTTTATTTTATCCCCCATCCTTTTGAAGAGGTAGACTGAGAATGGGTGAGTATATGGCAGCTGGCCAAAGTTAACCACACAAGTTAATCTGTGTAGAAGATGAAAAGCTGTTTAATTCTTCTGGGGATATCAGTTATGTGATGCTTCCATGTTCATTCAGAAGAAGAGTACCTCCCTTTCGCTCTCAAAAATGAAAGCAACCAACAAAGAAATCAATGTTAATGTCACAGTCCTGGAGGACAGAATGGGAAGACACTCTCTCAAGAATTAATGGGTCCTTAATTGAATCTGTGTTAAGCAAAGGCTAGCTTTGAGTTTGGATTTTCTTCTTATTAAATTATGTTCAATACAATAGCAAATGCCCCCATTTCTTCAGTTTTATATCTCAATCTGCAAATATTAACCTCAAGGTAGGTTCATATCAAAGCTGATTTCATTTGCAAATTTTTTTTCAGGATAATCAAGAAACAAAATCAGCTATTGTGCCCTGCTCTGTCTACATATAATTAATTTCCACACATTTCCAATCTTTTTTCCTAACTGAAATCGTCCTATTCCCAGGATCTGAAATGCTGTTCAGAATTTGCTCTTCTCAATTCTTGACTACAGATATTCCAAGCCCGAGACCAGATCTCAAAAGACAACACTATTGTATGTGCATTTGCAACAAAATATAAAAGTTGAATTTTATCAATAGGCTGCTCTTGCAGGCTAAGAACTATAATTCATTAACATCAAGGTAATGTCACTTAATTCAGAGCAAACATTTAAATAGATATCACAAATCATTTCTTTCAGATCTGATCCTGAAGTTGTCCACAGCTGCAGGAACAATACACTGGTAAAGAAAGGAGAATTACAGGATGCCCACTACGCTTCAGCTGCCATGGGAAAGAGAAAATAACTACCCAAATCAGGAACTGGTTTATCTTAAACACCATCCAGTTCTTCAGAATAAAATATAGGTATATACACACACAGTTTCATTACTCTTTGCCTGCTCTGTTGTCTGTGAACAAAGTGCATACTTTGAAAAAGCTTCAATCATCAATATTGGGAGTTTTAGCACATGAATAAAGTGTGTTACAGCTCTGCCTAATTTGGGCAGGTATCACAGGTAAATCTCAACCTTTTGGGCTTAGATTGTCTCCTCTTTTATGGTCTATGTAGGGTTAAAAGTTTCCTTTTCCCTGAAAGCACTGAGAAATGCAAATAAATAGCAGAAAATGACAATAAATAGGGGGATTTTGTGGATTTCTCTGTGACCAACCTGGAAACCTCGCTGCCTGGAAAGAGAGTATAAACATCACACTGACCAAATGCCCGGCAAAGGTAATTTAACGACAGGCACTCAAAAATCAAAATTAAAGGTGATCTCAAAATATACATGTTTTATATTTTACGATCACCTTTAATATTTTTTTTCTATATAAATGTTAGTCTAATAAAACCCATCATTTTCTTCCCCTACTCCTGTTAACATAGGGTAGAGCTGAAAAATAAACTGTGTTTGATTGTCCTCTAACTTTACTTAGGCTGTAAATTATGTGCCTGAAGATATTTATTACTTACTGTATTAACTTGGCTGTGAATAAGAGAAGAGTTGGTCTATATTTAGCAAAAGGAATTAAAGTCAAACTTTGAAAAGATTATGGAGCTGTACGATGCAGTGTATTGCCTGTTTTCTTTAAGACTGTGAAGAAAGTCATGATTATCTCTCACAAAACATTCCAGAGGAATTAACTTGCAGCTTGTGACCCCAAGTATACATGAAAGTAGGAAATAAATATATCACTGACATTTCAGGCATGAGTTCTACTTCAGAGAGGAGCTAGGAAGGAAAAAAAAGAGTAAATAGAAGTCAGGATTTGTATATATTTATTTTTCAGCTGGTGTGCTTTTATAATAAAAATGTGACAGCTTACAGGAGATCTCAGCTTTATCTGAGCTACTGAAAGGTGGAACCAGCCTTTGGCACAGGCAAGGGTTGTTAGTGGTGAGTCAAAAGCTGAATGACACCCCGAAGGAGCTAAGAAGCCATGTAAACTTTTAATTGCAAGTGTAAAGTGTAATATTTCAATATTGTTATTCCTGAAAAAAGGGGGAAAAAACACTGACCAACCAACCTTTACCAGTATATCTGTAATTAGAAACAAAATATCTTTAAATTAGATTTGTCCTGAGAGAGGATAACAAAAGAATAATAATAAATCAATAAAACATAAATAAGAAAAAAATCACCTCTGTGGTGTAGTGAAGATATTGTATTTACCTTTATCCAATGCAGGGTTAGTGAACTTGGATAAAACAGCATGCTAAAACACTTATTGGTATCATCTTTCCTTGGATTAAATTCGAATATTCTCATTTGGTAGATTCTCACTAATGTACAAATAAGGTGAATTTAATGTTATAATTTCTTTTTTTGTTGTTATTTTGGTTTTTTTGCCTCCTGTACCCACATTCAAAAGTCACAATCACTTGGCTTACCTGAAGGCCCCTGTCTTGAGGCCAAGTTACTGTGAATTCAAACTCCTTTTCCTCTTTGCTTATTGCTCCATCTGCCATTCACAGTGTCATGCAAGAATGAGATGGAAACTACCTCCAGTCCATCTGGAAGAGCCTCAGGCTCCCCAGAAAATTATTATGTTTTCATACCTCTGTTTGGTGTAATAGGGCCTGCCACTGAGTGACTTTCAAAGTCTTCTAGGAAAGCAAAGAAATTATGTGATTATTTTGAATGGAATAAATGTCTTATGTAAAATGTATTATGAAAAAAACCTTCACATTGAAGTCTTAATCTAAAACTCAGAAAATATTAGAACTGTGGCATAAAATACAGAAAAAAAATTATGAATAGCCCAAAAAATAATTCCTAGCCTTTCCTCACCAATAATAATGAAATGCATGTTTGTTCCTTCTCTTTATATTCCATTTGTTACTGGAACAGACTGCTAAAAATAAGCAGATGAAAATGCTATTGAAAAATGAAGTTTCCATTTTAAATTTCAATTGAATTTTTGTATTAGATATCTGGTTCCTAGAAGCCTGTTAATAAAAATTGAAGGTACTAAAATCTATTACTATCTGACTCCATTAAGCTCATCAATATAAGTGAAATTGGGTGGCAGTGATTTCAAATTTAGATCCTTTAGTCTTCCTACATGCACATCAATGAGAATGTGTTCTCCTTGTTTATTTTCTTGTTCAAATCAGCTGAAGAAGGTAAAACTGTTCCTTGGGTATCTTACTGGTTGGTGAAGTGAGATAGCCACATCTCAGTATCACAAACCTGAAGCCCATAAAATAGTTTAAAGCCATGAAATATTCAACATAACATGACTGGGGTAGTGGTAACAGCTTTTAGTTGTTTTTTTCTTTTATTTTAGGGCTACAGATCTTCATTTTTATCTCCTCAGATGGAAAAAAATCTAGAATCAAATGTATTATGATTTAAGGGTCTCTTTTATTTGTATCCTTCTAGCTACTATACAGACTACAGATACAACACTGTATCTAAAATAAAGGGATTATTTCTAATACTCTGAGTCTCATGGCAAAATGGTGGTATCTGGGATACAGTCATGGGAATGATTTCGTGGTGGAAAGAAGGGAAAAAGCCCTTAAGTTGTAACTCCTAGATACCAACACCACCACTGCTTGCTAAGGGAGTTTAGTTGCTTTTTGCATGAGGACAAGCTGAGCAGCACAGCCTGATGCATGAGCAGCTAATTAACTCCGATCAATCCAGCTCTGCAACAAGAAGTTATATATTTGTGTTAATGTTTTGCTAGGGACAAACTAATTATCCTTTCTGAGGGGGGAGATTTATTGGCTCAAGTAGAGCAATGCTTTGTGATTGCACTGGTTTTGGGGCACAGGGACAAGAATGGCTGTATTTGGCCGTAGCAAATCCCACTGAGCTCAACACCCTGCCTCCAACAGAGGATATCCAGAAACAATATAAGCATTGTAAACCATGCCACATGCCCAGCATATACTCCTAGTAAAGGCTTAGCAAGCCAAGGGTTACAATCACAGAACCACAGAATGCTTTGGGTTTGAAGGTACCCTCAAAATCATCCAGTTCCAACCCCCCTGCCATGGACAGGGACACTTTCCACTAGACCTAGGTTCCACTTCCATTGGCCTTGATATAACCTGGGTTATATGTTTCAGATCCCAAATTGCACCGAGCCTTGGGCACAGCCACACATCCAGAGGTAAGCTGAGGATCTCCTCACCAAAAGAAGTGCCTGACACACAGAGTCTGCAAGTTCTCAAATGCAATCAAGCTCTGAGTCTATTTAAAATGCTTACTAAAGTCACAAATTATCATAGCTAAATTTTGCTAAAAGTAAACAGTGCTCCAAATGGGATCCTTAAATTAAAATGTCTGTGTAAAACAGGCCTGGCTTAGAAGCAACTATTCAGATTAATAGGCTGTACCAAAAAAGCTTGTTAGTGCTTCTAATTTTGCTATATATATTAATCAGAGGTGACTGTTTTTTGAACCACCACAAGCACAATTCCATGCAAATTAGTTCAATTAAAATGAATTAATCAGCTAGTTGTTCTTTTTTTTTTTTCCTCTTTTTTTTTTCTTCCCTTTTTTCAGTGTCAAAATTAGACAGTAACCTTCTTGTTTTGGGTCAAAATGCAACAGTGGTACTACCACAAACTCTCTGACACTAAAATGAAAGCAGGAATCTGTCTGTCTTCAACCTCTGTGATACTTTGAGCAGCAATAATGATAGCAAATGACAAAGCAAAGTACATGAAAATTTTTGCATTGATCATAAAAAAATAAGGTGTAGTTTAATCCTGAATAAACATATTTACTAAGCATATATAAGGACCAATAAACTAGTTACCCTCAAATGTTATCTCCAAAGCAGACTGCTAATCCCCATAGCTAATTTGGCCATGCTATTTTCAAAGTAAATCTACTACAGATACTGTCACTAAATATACACATACTAGTAAATAAAGCATGGCTCAAGGAATGACAGATAATTGTCCACGCTGTTCAATTCTTGGTCTACATCCCATTGACAGCCAGTAGCAACTACCAGACGTTATTTGCAAATGGTGTGAGTGGAAAAAAATACTAAAAGTCTGACTAAAATTCAGTCATAATAGGTAATTTGGATATGGTCATCCAATTCTGGGAGGCAGGAGTGCAGATTGAAGCATGTGGATGTCAATTTTTTCATGGTTTTTGGCTCAGGATTAAAGAACAAGTGATCAGTTTTATTTGTACCACAGTTGCAGACAGTTCTGGAATTTTTGTTTATTTCCTTGCTCTTGTTTTGCTTTGTTTCATGCCAAATTTTTGCACTGCTTGTTTCAATGACCTAAGGTAATTTTATAGAACTTTTCTGTAAGAACAACTGTGCCTATAAAAGCTTTTCCTGACACACCCGTCTAGCACTGATGTGACTTTGTCATTCTCTGAAATGGCAAAGCTTTGCTAGCAGAACTTTTTAAATATAGATGCAGCAATTGAAGTTCTGATTAGGTTCTGGCAGTTAATGTAAAACAGAGTACAGTGAACACTTCTAAAGAGTTTGTAGAGTGGTTAAAGGGTGATTATGGCATTGTTCTATACAGCAATTACACTACAAAATACTGACAGTCCTTCTCTAGGCAGACAAGTTCATTGTGTGCTCATACAAAATCAACAACTGTAGAATCATAATTAAATTTGGCAACCTGCAAGTTTTAGAGAATCAAAGACGTCTGGAAAAAGGAATATGGTTTATACTCCATAGAATTTTATTGCAGGACAATCTCTCATGCTGTAAAATGTGAAGATCATTATGGTGTATCTATTCTCTAGGTTTTTTCCAGTGCAGGAAATATCCAGAACAAAATGTGAGAATTTCAGAAGCAATGGTTTCTGTCATAGACAGATGCCTTAAGAAAAAAAAAGGCTAAGCAAAACTCCACAATTTTGTAGCTGAACAGCTGAAAATTAAACAATTACCTCTGTGAAGAATCTTAGTCTTGATAAAATCCAGTAAATAACTCTTTTCCGTAGACATTAAAACTTGTTTATTGCCCAAATCCATGTGTCAGCCACATTTTCATAAATCTGGGGAAAAAAAAATTAAAATGTGTGAAGTTGTTGGGAAATGGTAAAACTGAGGTTATATGTTTAAGATAATTGACTCTTTCTAATAATTAGCAATATGTAGTAGGAAATGTGTAAGTATGCTTCAGTCCAATGGAAAAAGAAATGCCTTTATCTCACACAAGATTTGTACAGATTCGGGTTTTGCAGTTCACTTGTACCTGTACAGACTTGTACGATAAATTATTATAAATAAATTATTTATTTATTTAATATATTTCTTAAAGAGTGATCTATAGTTTGCTGCAAGAGGTCTATCAGTAAGGGGAACTGATTTATGTTTTACATATTTAGTACAGGTTCTTTCTGTATGGCAATGGAGATTTCCAAGGAAATTACACAACTAAAGTACTTCTTTTTGTAAGATACAAATTTGTACAATATTTCCAGTCTTCTTTACAACTGGTTTATCAGTGTGGAGGAGGAAATTAATTGCAGTATTTTCTATATCAAATATGACAAGTGTTAATAAGCTTCTCTGTTCACAACATTTAGATTGCTTAGAAGTAGATTTTATTTAGAGAACGTACCAAACCGACACTTTGCTGGAAAATGATTTGTATTAACAGATGGTGGGATGGTTTTTGTTGCTTTCTCCCCTCCTTTCAGGCTTTGTAGTGAGCATGACATAAATTTCAAGGCCAAAACCCCAAAGCTTTCATGAGCTTATATGAAATATTAGATTTAAGTTGGACCCAAATCTGCTGTCACTGGCCTAACTCCCCCTGTCTATGCAGAGCCCTGATCTGGAAGGTGACCAGTGAAACAGCAGCAGTATAAATAAATTCCTGTATCAAGTAAGGCTGGTTTCCTGTGAACATCTTGTAGAGTTTTCAGAGCAGATTTGGGCAGGTGTTGCTTCCACCATTAACTTCTGGGCTGAATTCCACAGCAAAATAACTGCAAGAGTGATTTCCTCCCTCTCCATACTCCCACTGCATTTGGCCTAATACCCTCCATGGGATGTGCACCTGGCATTGGCCTTGCAGTGAGTTTTGTACCCTCTCCATCTGCATGGACTCTTTTTAGCATCAGTGAGGCTGTACCAGGGCTCCTGCAGCCACAATGCTTTTGGAAATGCCTTCCTGAGCCCTGGGGAACACTGAAGATAAAATGTTCTATCAGGGACAGATTTGCCTTCCTCCTCTCCCCACAGCCTGCCCACAGATAGTGATGTCAGAAAAAGACTGTTTTTCACCAGCCTGTTGCATATTTGTGCTTTCTGCCGCTCTTATGTAGCATTTCCTGTTCCTATCTAAAGATGTAATCCATTTCATCCTCTAAACCTCTCTTTCTGTAAAGCATGTTAGAAATAAACTTTGCAGTTTTACCTAATCTGAATTGGATCTGTCACATCTGGAGAACCAGTTTACTGCATTTTTGAAGAGCTTAGTTTTGTCTTTGGAGATATGCAAATAGAAAAATATGTGTGAATGGCAAATGGCAAAATGCCTGGTCTGATTAACATAGACCCACTGCATAGAAATTGCCCTGGTGAAACACAGCCAAGAGGTTCAAAATTCAGTGAAGCTGGGGAATGTAAAAGCTCTTAACACTCTACAGTGTAGTGTTTTTACTTATCAGTAAATCAGCAATCAGTCTTTTTACTTATTTAAGTAACTAGAATATTCAAAGGAAGGAGTTTCTTTGTTTCTTTTTATTAAAAGAAGAAACAACTAAATAAGAATTCATTGCAAATCATCATCTTCATGCCAAATAGTTTTCCTTAACTGGGAATAAAGCTGATAGAAAATACAAGAGCAATGAGGAGGTTTATACAAGTGAGTATAAGGTAGGGAAAAAGAAGAATTGAATTAATCAGGAGAAACATCAGATATATGAAGCACGCCATAGAAACAGGGTTTCACACAGTCCTTTGACAGAAATTATTTCTTCCATATCTTTTTAGAATCTTCTCTATCCAGTGTAACTTTTATTTTCCATCTTGCCTTTCCAGCAACTATTTGAATTTGTAAAGGTCAGATAACTAATAATTATACTTATATTTTTTTTATTATTCTGACCAGCGAAGTTTCTTCTTCCATTTCCAGTCCCATTGGGTTTGGTTTCTTTGTTAGCTGATTTTATTTTTTGCCTTTCAGGATTAAAATTTCACACTGGCTGGTCTTTGCTCTTATCTCAGTAGTCTACAAACTTCCCATGCTGTGGCCAGGATGGTTGTGAAAGAATGGGTGGATAACATTAATTTATAGGAAATATTTCAAAAGACAGTCATGTTGCCTCTCTGAGAGCCTGATCTATCCCACTGTTCTCTGTAGGTCTCAATTAGCTTTAGATCACAGCCTACATCCATGCAATGGTTTCCAAAATCATGAGTACAGAGAGATGCCAACTATTTATGACAGTTTAATTAGTCATTTCATATATACAGAATAAAATAAGGGAGTAAATTAAATTCAAACCAAATCCTGTTACCTAATACTAAAAGCATTCCGTTTTTTTCAGTCTCCAAAATGCTGTGTGCATATTGGATTACATTTTTCAAAATGCTCACATGAAATAGCAAAATTGTGCTCATGTTCATTAGAGGTATGAGTGCCTGAGAAGGGAAATCACTCCTGGTGAGTCAGTGTCAGAGCAAAGATAGAGTCTATAATATCTAATCCAGATTTTCCTGGTTATTTTCAACCTTACTGCTTCAGCAAGATATTTGTAACATTCAATTCGAATTACAAAGGAAACACTTTAGGCACAAACCAGTAATTTAACAAAGTAAAATAAAGGGGTTTCTTCATTCAAGAGAATGCTCACAACACAAAACAGACAATGAGTAGGCCACGTTGATTTATCAATTAAAACTAATGATTTCACAATCTGTAAAAAGAGAAATCCCAAGACCTAATGGAGAAAAAAAAATCTCAATAATTTAGTGTGAAGAGATTTACGAAGAAGCTGATTTAGCTCTATCCATCAATTCTATAGTGCAACTTGCTAATTTGATCCTCTGTGAAGCTTTGTTGTATTCCAGGGCCTGAATACACACACTGCCTATTCAAACCTTTCCAAAATGATGTTATCTCAACAAAGAAAATCCAACACTTACTTTGAGTCTCTTGCTTTTCCAAATGTGGTTGATCAGATTTATAGCTGTTCATTTATCATTTGACAAGTTGTTTCCTAAGTTGCTTTAGAAAGACAAATACTTGCTAACCATGAGAAAAAAACCTGCCAGGCACTAAGTGGAAGAATTGCTTAGAAGTTTAGGGGAGACTTTTCTATTAGATCTGTCAAAAATTAAAACCATGGGGCAACAGATGTAAAAAGTTCTTTCAGTCTTTAGATGTCTTTGAGAACTCCTGATAGAAGGACTGAACTACATTCTGCCATGGATTTCATGACAGGTTTGAAGAACTGAGTGCATGAAGTCAGTTCAAGCCGTTTCTTGCACTTCTGTTGTTTTACTCTCTGAGAGTGCAATAAGGTTTAAGAAAGTTGAGTGAGGCAGGAGACTGAAAATACTGTCACTACAAGGAAATGAGATGTCAAAGAGCCTCAGCATCAGTCGTGGACCTGAACATAGGAAGATAAATACTGGTGTGAATGCAGGACCATCTATTTATATAGTCCCAGCAACTGACTTGGATGCAGTCAATACTGTTCCATAGACAACACTAGAAAATCATCTAGACTTAAGCAAGGTATGCTTTTTATGCTTTTTACTAAATCTGTAAAGGATCCTTGACCAGACAAATTATTTTATAGCCATGTGGTGAGTCCAATGAAAACCTGATCGCTTGAAAACTGACCCCATCCCTTACACACCATGATTAGTTAATCTTCAGGATCCCTCTCCAACTTTTCCTCAAGCTGTACAGTTTTCCTACTGGCACAAAAGTAGGGTGGAGTGGTGTGAAAGTGTATCAAGTAAGTGGGCGTATAGGAAGAAGCACAGGATGGACAGTATCTTATCAAGACCTCCTGGTACTTAGACAAAGAAATAACTTAGAAATTTATTGTGAAATGACAACTTTAACCTTTCCACATACCATTTAAACATTTAGCATGTTTCCAGGAGCAATGTAGAGGAGTGTTATCATATTTACTGGTACCTGTGCAGCATGACCTCTACCTCCAAAATAATGCAGTGTTTACAAGCTTGGGGAGAACATTTAGCAAGGAACAAAGGAGTCCAAATAGTACTAAAAAAAAAAAAGTGTTAAATTTTTTTATTCTATTTAAAAAAGAAAGTGATGAAGTTCTGTCACAGAATTCTAAGTTTGAGTTATCCTTTTACCAAGTAGCTTTCAGAAGATTAAAAACTAATGATTTGACTTACTAAGTTGGATTGCATTTTGATAACAGGCTTAATAAAGTTATCTTTAAAAGCAGAAGATAAACTACATATCTGTGAAAAGTGAGGAGATTCTGTGAAAGATTTTGTATAAAAAGTTCTTGCTTATAGAATCTAACCAATCAATAAATAAATGTAAACAGTAAATTACCGTGTGATAACAAATTTAGCTGAAGAGTTAGTGATCACTAATAAAAAGATATTTACTCAAGAAGGTAGGAAGAAACTCTTCAACTGTGCTTCTGAAGAGTGAAGAAGTAGTGGTGATATTGAATTTTGTCTGGAAACCCTGCCCTTTGTGGACCCCTTACAGGTTATATTTTCAGAACTCCTGTAGCTGAACTTCTGACAAAATAATTATTGTATTTTGTGTTGCCACAACAGCACTTCACGGTGAGCAGCCTTGCTCAGAAAATACTGAGACAGCAGCAATATTTAGACTCTCGTTTTGAAGGTACTGAGCTTTGGGACAGAAGGGAAAAAAAGGACTAGAGAGGCTTAAGCATGTAACTATTGAGGCTGTTGTCCCTCTAATCCATCATCCTGTTTCCATTGGTGGTAAGCCCTGGAGTGTTCCAAAAGATGTGTAAGAAAGATGGAATAACACACTCATCAGGGAAGTTTAATGTTAACTATTCTCAGTGGTCGCCTCTTGCTTTGAAACCAAATGTGTAATTGCATTCATAGGGTTTGTTTGCTTGTTTTTAATTTGATGCAACAACATCTGCTCTGACTTTGAAGAATCTCACAGAATGTCAGAGGTGCTCAGGTCTCTCAGGGTGGAGTTTGATTACTGAAAATATGATTATTTCCTAAGAAACCTAATGGAGTTCTGGCATAAATAATAAAGTAACTGCAGAACTGTCAGCTTTGTGGCTCTCCAGGTCAGCTTGAATAACTATTTTAATAATCTCTCTACAGCTCTTTAAATACAGATATGGAATATAAAAGTAGCATTAATGGTGTTAGCATTTTTTTTTTAATCTAAAGAAATTTATAAGGAATGATTATAACCAGGATTATGTTAAAACTTTTTATATCAATTAGAATTTAAATATCTCATCTGTGTTTTTGTCTTAGTGATATCCTGCTGTACTTCAAGGGTTATAAATTGTGGCATTTTTAACTTCTAAAAATCTATGTAATAGATTGATTGTGAGAAGGCTGATACAGATTTTGAGAATAAGAGAGATTATAAGCAAATCACCACAGTGAAAAAGTGGCAGAGGAAGAGGAGTAAAGGGATGGAAAATTACCTGAGGACAGAACTATGCAATGAGTTACTGAATTTCTGTTTCCTAGAGGCCTCTGCTCTTCACCAATTACCTTGGAGAAACATCAATGTGAATTGTTGCTAATCCACCTTCCTTTTACTGTTAGTGTTGATGTCTCCCTTAAGAAACAGTAGATGAAGAAGAGGTATGGCTCACATCAGAGTTTATGAACATAAAATTACCTTTCTGTGATGAGACCCAGATCACCTCACCGAGTTGTGTGCTGCCCATAGGAAGTGCCTTTGTCCCACTGCCTGATGAAATATGGATTTTATATCCAAATAAATTACAGCAATATCTGGTCATAAAAATGAAGCACATTTTTATTATTGATTTGTTTCATGGAGGGATGGCAAAGCCGGTGTTGGATGCTATTTGTTTCTGCTGTTTGCTACGTGATGTAAAATGTCATTTCTGTCTCTGTTTCATTTCTTTAAAACTTGCAGAGCTTTAAACCATGTAAACTCAAAATAGTGTTTCATTTTTATGTAACACGTAGAGAACTGGAAAACTAAAGAACTAAAGAACCCTCACATTCTTTTTTCTCTAATAAGACAAATTATTTTTATCACACTATTTTGAAGAGAAGGACTAGATTAGGTAGGCACTTCTACAAAACATACAGCAGTTTACCATAATTATGGTGCTGAATTCTCAAACAGTGCAGTGAGGCTATGGTGTAATAGAGTGTGTCTGGAATAAATCTGTTGAGTAGAAGGTTCTAGTTGTAGGGAACTCAAAAGACACTAGAAGTATCTAAGTCTTTTCCAGTAAGGTTTTGATGTCTTAAAATTCTGGCAATTCAGAACTTTCAATCTCCAAAATGCTTTAACAGTTAAATCAACTTAAATCAACAAGTTAATAAATGAGTGTCTATGGATCTAATGATTTCTTTTGTTAAACAGGTGAATTATACATGCCAACCAGATCAGACCTCAGAAAACTTATGCATAATCTGTCTTATTTAACGCAGCAGCATGGGGATATTGAATATTTTGGATAAGGTAGACCAGAGATTCCTTCCATGCTTGTGCATGAACACTGAAAGGAAAGTTTCCTTTTCCAAATGACTATTCTCACTACTAATCTAAAATATTTTTCATGCTTTCTATACCTGACCTAACTCAACTCCCTTGCATAACTCTTGGACTACGGCATTCACAGAGAAATCTGTTTACAGAATCTGGAGCTCAGTTCTGCAAAGTGCATCCTGCTCTTATTGCCAAGCATGGCCAGCTTTTATTATCTCAGTAGTAAAATATAGCACTTTGTACTCAGATGAACCTTCTCTGTACTTGTAATGTCTGATTGCTGATCCAGCTTTGCTGTAACAATGTACTTGCATTCTAAAAGAGCTTAAAATTGGATGCAGTTAAATTGGAGATACTGGTTCAATGTGCTCTGCAATTAATGAGCATTAGAACTGATTGCATTGGCCATTGGATCAGGTCTTTTGAGTTTGGACTGATGAGTTTGAAACAATATTTGCTTGTCATCACTTGGACATGTTATTGGTTTGACAGATTTCCAGGGAAAGCAACACAGTGGGTAATCAACAGGGCTTCATATGAAACCTGGATTACAGAAAACCCTGCAGTTCTCCCTTGGTTATTGAATTTGCAGTTCCACCATGTGTGTTTATTTGTGTCTATATAGCAAGTAAACTGTTGATAAAAGAACTACAAAAGCTACAGAAATGAGAACAAAACAAATTCCTCACAGAAAATGTACATTAGATGTGTAGAAAGCACTGTTGTCTAAGAATAAAGTCTCAGATGAGAGACATGTATTTATCATATCAAAAAAAAACCCCAGATGGAACAAGAGAATGCATGCAAATTCCCTTATGAAATTCATGTATTTGTTGAGATATATTTCACATTGTTGCATATCCTCAAAATGAATAGTTTTTCTACAAGATGACATGGAAATCAGGGTGAACAGCAGGACACTGAGATCTGCAGATGAGAAAAGAAACCACTTATGGTAGTTAAATCCAAAGAAGATCGAGAAGAAATATGGAAGTATCTTCTCCAAACTCAATTTCTAAATATTAAATGAAGTTTGATGGTGATAAGTATAAGTTCTGTAGGTTGAAAAGGGAGCAACAGTGACAGCTGCATTCAGGCAAGATCCCTGGGCACCACTACAGGCACTCCTCTGTTCAATGGATATTGGAGTGGCCCCAGGAGGATGCAGAGCTGTTAAATGCATGACAAGCCAGACAGAAAGTAATATGGCATAATTGTAATGCATTACACAGATCAAGAGGCTCAGCCTCTTCTGATCTACTATGCACACTTCCAGAAAAAAACAGAGGAGGTTAGAAGGCACCTATCACTTAGCAATGAAAATAACTACAGTCATAGAAACCTTCTCAAGAAAAGGAAATGCAAAATTGCCATCAGTTACCTTTGCAAGCAGTTTAGCAGCTGGGAACTCAATTAAAAAGTTTGTGATTGGAAAACAGCCATGGAACTCCCAGTTCTGTAATACAGTCATAAAGAGACAATCAGGGAATTTCAAAGGTGGCAAGTTTGAGGTTGACGAAAAGAAGGAACATTTCACACGAGGAACAGTTAAATGGTAAAACTAATTGCCCTAGGCTGCAGTGAAAAAAAAAAAAAAATACTTAGAGACATTCAGGAGGGAGCGGAATTTCTGTATTGTCAGCAAAGATATTTATCATCAAATAGCTCATCCCAAGCAGAAAAAATACTGCTGGAGGAAAATAATAAATATTGTTTACTGTCATGAGTCAGTCTTTTACTGATGTTACAGAGCAGGCTGAGACCAACAGAGGCAGAGAGATGTCTCCACACCTGCCTTCTCTGAGCATTTCAGGAAACATCTTCCACTATACAAATTTTGTAGTTCACTGGACTATATCCTAAATTGGTTCAGATCCAGTTAGATGGTGCTGAGGCTTCAAAACAGATGAAATAGCAATGAGGTCCTGAAGCCAAACATTTCAAAGCGCCCAAGTGAAAACTGATTTAAGGCCATGGACCTTTCTTATTTATTGCCTCATCAGCCCAATGGTAAGGATTTGAATGTAGGCTGTCACTTGCATTGATCTGACCCTTTGCTGTCAAGATGCCAGAAAGTTCCTTCCTCTGGATCACTTTGATCTGCACTCTTCTTTTCAAACACTCAGTGGTTTCATTGTCACAATTACCTGTAAGTGAAGCACTGCTAGAGAACGTCTTCATTCTGAGAAGATCTTATTGCAAATATTTCAAATATTTGGAAAAGGGGAAAGTAAGTAACATCTACATTTTTTTACAGTCTTTCAATACAATACACAGAACTGGCATTCATTGTATGAAGAGAATCAGAGAATCATTAAGGCTGGAAAAGACCTCTCAGAGTGCTGAGTCCAACCACTAGCATAACATTTCCAGGTCCACCACTAAATCACCTCCCTAAACACCACACCTACGTGTTTTTTGAACACTTCCAGGGACAGTAACTCCAGGACTTCACTGAACAGCCTGTTCCAAAGCTCCACCACCCTTCAGTGAGGAAATTTTCCCTTGTATCCAATCTAAACCTCCCGTGGTACAACTTGAGGCTTCCTCTTGTGCTCTTGCTTCTCACCTGTGGGAAGAGCCCGACCTTCCCAAGGCTCCAACTCCTTTCCCTAAGCTTCCTTTTCTCCTGTTGCACCCTTGTTGCTTTTTTCTTTTCCTGTGAGCAGCACCACTAATGGGATATTTGTGCACTTGATGAATTTTGCTGTTTAAAACCTTGAAGAAGATAATGGATGTGCCCCATGATGCTTCCTTACAAACTTCCATCCTCCAAAAGTTGCACACAGATCTCAGATCCTGTTTTATAGACTTTGTCTAGTAAGCTTGTTCTTCTGGTACTTACTGGTGTGTATTTTAATGACCTTCTGGGAATAGCAGAGATATTATATATTAAAAAAAAAAAAAAAGAAAAAGAAAACCAAACAGCAAAATAAATAGCATCGTGAACCCTTGTTTTACCCCCAAAATTATTCAACTGTGTCATCATACAGACTCCTAGTTGTTCAATATTTGCAGAATCCTCTAGACCTTCTTTTTAATACTGATTTTTTTCTCTTTTTGCCATCCATTTATTCATATTTTGCCAGATTTATTTGACTATATGCTGTACACTGTGAAAATTTCCGCTCAGGAGGAATCTACTAACACTATATTATTTCTGAATGACACTGTTTTTTCTTGTTGTGATGAACCACTGCCTTCTGAGAGGACAAAATAAAGTATAAGAATAAAGTATTTTGTTTTGTTTTGTTTTTAAATCACTTGTGTCCTTTGCAGTTAGTCAATATTTTTTATTAATTAGTTATTAAATTAAAATTATTTATTGAACTTTCAGGTGGAGCAAATAACTACATTTTTATAAAGACAGAAAAGTCTTAATCATGATAACCAACATTCAATAAAAATAATACTGCAATCTGTAAAAATTGGCAATATTTTCCAGATAAATATGAGAAATGTTTGTCACATTGAATACTTCAGCAGAAAATGTACTTTCTGCAGAAAAATATTGTTTTAAATGGAAATCATTTCTCCCTGAAAGCACTGGGTCCATACTTCTAAATTCATCAGAAAAGAGCTTACTTTCTCTCTCCTTGGGGTATTTTGCAGCACATACCTAGACAGAGAGAACAGTTTTAAGCCATGGAGACACTATTAAATGGTGAGAACTATCTGTTTATATCTGAGAAGGAATTAATGTGCTTAATACACTCAATAAATATGCCTACATTTAGAAGTGCTTAAGTTTTGGGTTTGCTCTGCTCCTTCTTCTTACTGTTGGGACAGGAGTTCAGCCCATAGGGAAGTTCCTCACTTTTATCATGACTCCCCTGCAGAAATTAATGTGATCCCTGGCTGACACCTACCAGGGCAGTAGTCAGTTAAAACAACTAGAGCTGGTTTGTATCTGTTCAAGAGAGGGGAATTATAAACCTTCCCAACAATCTATTTGTAAAACAAATACAGGTAAGAAAATTAAAGATCAGCAGGAAAATCCAACATATAATAGTCTGATGAGGGCTTGAATCCACTGTCAAAGTCTTGTACATCACTGGAGGCACCCTAACTGTCTGTGCATGTTTTTAGCTCTTAGCTAATCTGAGATAATTGGACTAAAACTAAATTAAATTAGCTTGTGATAGTCTGACTAATAGGACATACATGGCCAGTCACTGTGGCTCACCTACCTCAGTAATGGTTAAGTTGAGATAATTTGTGCGTCTTTGTGAGCCCTGGGAAGAAAGTGTCAACCTTGGTGACCCTTTAAAGTAGACAAGGCTTAAATGTCTTCTCTGACCAATCCTGTGTTTTCAGAGTAATGGACTGGATGATTCAATTTGACTTTTTCATTTCTTGACTCTTATGACTTTCTGAGAACGGCTTCCCTGTAACCACCTTCCTAAATCAGTGTGAGACTATGGTCCAAGACAATATCTCAGGAGGGTTTTACAGCCTGCACACAAAGAACTCGAGCATGTGCCTTTTCTGTCACAGTAGCCAACTATTGTGGCATCCAGTGAATTTTTTTATGCCTGGCAGAGCTGATAATCAGACAGAGGGTACTCAGAAGAAAAGAAACAGATTGGAAGCTGGAGGCATTTGTGTATTACTGAGCAATACAGCTTACATCTGTCATGGGCCTGGGTTGGATCTCTTACCGTGAGAAGAAGTGCTGAAATTCAAACTTATTTAAGACAAGTACCCCTTCTAAAAAAAATAGAATGCTTATTTGGTGTGGGGGAGGGGGTGCCAGGGAAACAAAACAATTCAGGTGCCTGCCAGCAATTCCTATGGCTCTAGGATTTATTTATGTGCAGTGACCTGCACACAGGCAGTCTTTTCACAGGAAGTTTTCTGAACTGTTTCTCAGAAGCTGACAGAGTGCATCCGAGTCTGTTACTGTCATCTGCTGGAATGCCAGGGCAGAAAGATCTCCTAACTCAGAAGGTAAAAATCACCTGTTATTGCAGGAAATCATAGTGTCCAGACATGGCTTTTCCAGACTAAAAAACCGGGCTGGAGTCTTTCTTCTCACTATTCTGATTCAATGTCTCTAGAAATTCTTCCTTCCAAAGGTTGGATGTCGTAATTTTGGTTTCATCTTCCACGTTATCCCTGAGTAACTCATTTTCCTTTTCTGGTACTGTTATTCCAGAAGATAACTTTGTAAGATGCACCTGAACATACATGTGCTTTTAAATATTGTGCTTAATTAGATATTTAACTAATTATGGGGAAAGAACCCAGAGGATTTGCTTTACCAGGGAGGAGGCAATGCTAAGGTTAAGCACATATACAAAGATACTTTCCATTATCTTGTTTTTCTTGGCCAGTAATCTCTTTGGAGATACAGACTCAAATTTTTTCTACTAGTAATACAGTCAAGAAAAGAGTGAGGAGCATCAAAGAGGAAGAAGCATACGGGTTGCCACCAAAATAATGCAGGGAAAATTTGAAAATGAAAATCAAATCCCTATTTTTAAACACTGCCAACTGATGCAGCAAAATTATGGAGTATAAACTTAATCTGATTTATGGGATAGGAATTCTTTTGCACAAAGTTGTCAGGCTAACAGGCTGGTATCTAGTCCTCCTTGGAACAGTAGAGAAAGACACCTCCAAAAGAGGTTCCAGTTGTCTTTGACATCTCTATCTGCACTGAATTAATCACTCTCTGGAGGTGATTTTCAGTCTCAAATGAAAAACAGGGAGCCTATGTCTACTTTTATCTAGACAATTTAGATTTGGAAAGCTGAACCTGCAGTAAAGCTCAACTGAAAGGATTAACATTTTCCTTTACAAGCCTTCTAAGCTGTCAATTTTTGGATCTTAAATGGCTTAAATTGATGTCACCAGCTTTCAGTTTCCCTGGGAATGCTGCTGTATTGACAGGTTAGCTCAGATCCTGCAAGATTATTTCTATTTTCCACTGAGTCTCTTCTTACATAATATATTATCATACTGGGAGTATGTGTGGAAATTATCATCCTGTGCTTTTTGCCTGAGAGCACTGCAAGGGAATTTATGCCACTGCTCAATGTTCTGCTGCAAAAAACCTTGTTTTATATTGCGGACAACTTATCAAGAGGAAACCCCTGAGTAAGAATTTTGGAGCACTCTGCTGGAGATTTGCCACCAATCTGCTCTAGCAATACAATCCCACACCAGAATTATCCCCCATTTGTATTCATTTTTCTTTTCTAAACCTATCTGTATCAAAGAAAAGGAAAATCCCTGTGATGGACCACAGCGGGGAAAAAAAAAAAAAAAAAGGTTAATTATTCACAGTGTAATTCTGTAGCAACTATATCATGTGTTTGCTCAGGGTTTTTTTGCTACTTTTAAAATGGAGGCAAGTATATTATAAGTGCTGGTGGTGTCTCTGCGGATGGGAGATGACCGAGGGGTCTTGGTTGAATCTGTATTCCTGGAAATAATTGCTTCATTACTGGAATGAGTTACACTGAGCTGAGCTGATGTGATTCTCCATCTGTTTCTGTGCATTTATTGAATTACTGCCACTGGACAGTTAAATAAGTAAGAACTGTATGAAGTCAGTGCAAGAAACTCGAAGAAGTTGGAGCCAGAAAGTGCTGAGCAGGCTGCAGCTTCTCCTGCTTGTCGGACAAAGTTAGATTTGATGGACAAAATACAAGGTTTATATCCTTAGTATTTGAGCCCAATTTTCAGCACTCCCTCAGACTACCTGTACAGCTTCAGGCACTGTGTAACTGCTCCTGGCCTTCCAACCACAGGTGTAAAACAGGAACTGTAAAGATGATGATTGGTTTCCATCTCACTATATTTATCTGATTTAGTTTTTTGATTAAGAATTTCCTCTTTGTTCATACATGTAGCCTTGCCTAGACCTATGTACACTACCTTGACTGTCATATTAATGCAATCCTTATGTATTTTTCATAAGATCACTATTTCAGAGCCTCATAAATATACCTGGGTTGACCTCTTCTACTTAAAGCTTCTTCTGACTTCAACTTTTCTGGGTCTACCATGTTCCGTGTATGATATTACGCATTTCTTGGAATAATGGAAGTGACATTGCAAAATGTTCTTGGATCTGTGGAATATGGGCACAAATGTTGTGCCTCTTTAAACTGTCCTTTCAGCAAATTTTATTTTGCAGTTACAATTACTGTATACACCTTTGAATCATTTGGTAGTTACAGAATTCTTTACATCAAGGGGTCCTTCCCAGCTTTTCAAAATTTACACTTTATCTCAGTGAAATAAACCACAAATTTCCCATCAACAATGTCCAAACAGACATGTGGGTAAGTTGCTAAACTGCAGCTCTCAACAAGGATGGCAAAGCTGTATTACAGAGCTGTTGTGATTGCCAGAGGCTCTAAACAGTCAGGTAGAGAACAGAATGTATACAACTGACTCAGGTCACCTCAGACAACAAAATGAATTCTGTGGTCAGCATCCATATTTTTCTTACTGGCTCCTCTATTTTGATTTGGCCTCTCTCAGAGCTGCTAAGACATAGTTCACCATCAGCCTCAAAGTATTGTGATCTACTAGTGTGTCTTGATCAGCATGAGCTGCAGGTTTTTATTGCTGTTTGACTAGTGCTCTAGAACTGGTTTGCAGCAGAGACACGCCTGTCATGGTCCTGGCTCCTCCCATAGAGGACAAACCCACCCTTAGTTGTTTATTTCTTAGAAACGTGGCTGGTCACATCTTATTGTCTTTGCAGGGACAGTTCCTTCCTTTAAGGTCGCAGTTGACATCCTTAAGAGTGCACTAATACAGGTCTCAAGGTGGAGAAACTTAGTAGATAAAAATCTTGTAGCTCTTCCAAAGGATTCATTGCATAAAAAAGGACAAATAGTGAGTATTCAGAACAAGCAAGCACAAGTCTAATGGCAAATTCTCAGCTGGATTAATTACTGGCATAGTTAAGGGGCTAAAAGATAAGGTGCATAGATTGAGGCTGTGCAAGAGCAGGACAACTAATGGAGTGCCACTGCAGTGCCAAGTCTAATCTCACATTTTGTATTGGCGCGATGACCAAGAGGAAGGAACGTCAAAAAAAGTGTACAAATAAAAACGTGACACCAGACCAGGAGCGCTGATCGATACTAACAAGGCAAGAAACTGCATCAAAGGCAACCTTGAAAAATTGCATTGTTTTTTTCCCAAATGACTTCTGGAGTCTTCTGTGGGAATAGAAAAGGACATGTAAACCCCGGAGAGCTGAGGAACCCAATTAACACTGGGACTTTTAAAGTGCAGACTGAAAGCTTCCAAATACCAGTCATATAACTAATACCAATAAAACACATATCTGTGTGATGATCCATCACAGCTTAGAGAGCACTGCACTGAAGGGATGGCAGCAAAGAGGAAAACAAGTGAAAGAATGAAATATGGAGAGAAACAACACAAACTGAGGACACCAGTGATGGGAATGCAGAATGCGGACACAGAATCTGTAAACTTTGATGTTGATTCTGTGGTACATTTGTAGGTATAAAAAATAACCAACAAATAAATCTCAGTAAGCTGGTAAGAGGTGGAATTAAAAATGTCTAAGTAATACAAACTAAAATGAAAGAAAACCAAAATCAAGCTGAGACCACCAATTGGCATGGAAATTCTCAGTGCACATGGTTCCAGTTTGTGCCTGTAATTGCAGTCAGTGTTAATTTTGGTGATTTTTCTGTCATTTGTTCCTGTTTCCAAAGAAGCAGGTAAGAACCACCTGCATATATTATATTCAGCTAAAGCTGGCCAGAGGATAATTTGATTTTGCCACAGCTTTCCTGGCATAAATGTTTATATTCGATCTGTAGTGGAATAAAACTTAATGCTCTGGTACATTTTTGCAAAATGAATTTGGTCTTTAACATTGTGTTTTGTATCAGAACAGTTCAGTTAAAATCTGTGAGTAAAGTAAAAAGTATATATCATATCAGAAATATTATTGTGAGACTAATGTAAAAACAAATCTTGAAAGAGACTTCTTGGGTTACCCAAATTTTGTTTTGTCATAGTCAATGGGTTTCATAACACTATTAAAAACAGCACAAAACTGTCTTTTCAAAGCATGATATGTCAGACCATAGATTTTATAATCGTTGTTTTAACATTTTGAGTCTTCTGATTTCCAACCTTCTTTATTTACCAGCCAAATCATCCTATTTATTCTTTTGTCTGTATTTACTCTTAGATTTCCTGACTCAATATTTTCTCATTGAGGATAGCACTTCTTTTTCTTTGCTCTGTCAGCCTGTACAAGCCAAGATCTTTTTATATTTTTTTTTTTAAAACAAGATGTCCAGATTTATAAGAAATCACAAAAATTACAAGTTGCATATTTGGATTCAGTGGGTGAATTTGGAGCTCCCAGAACTCATGGTCCGGAGGGTTTATCTTTTTTGTCTTTGCCCACAACCAAAATGCCAAGAAGCATCTTTTCCCCATCAGGGAAATCAGAGAAATTAATGTAATTATAGGACTGCAAGACCTATACCACTCATAAAAAGGACAAGTAACAGAAATGTCAGATACCACACTGACAGCCTGACCTAAAGACAACTGCAGTCAATGAAAACCCTCTTGATCTGCACAGGCTTTGAGTCTGGCTTCTGACACTTTTGTGTTTAAAGGTAATGTTCAGGTACTTATGGATTTCCTCAGACACTTGGCTCTGTAAAGGCAGAGCAAAGCAAATCCATGTCTTGAATGCCTATGCCTGGATCAAAAATGTCATGTCCCATGACACAATCACTGAGCCAAAAGGAACACAAGCTCCTAGAGCTGCTCAGAAGACTGTGGGATAATGTAATGGGCCTAAGCTTTTTTTAGTATCAATGTATCTCTGCTCTGCTCTCTAGATGTATGTTCCATATCTAGTAGATATTCCCCTTCTTAAAAATATCTATCACTTCTTTCCTGTCATTGCTCTCTGGGTGCACTTTGCTGCTTGATGTGGGGGGATCTATGTGTAAGTTTCTCCACTCCTTTAATGTTTGGCAAACTCAAGTTTTACCTTGTGATGCGAAAAAATGCTACATGTGTTTGCCAGAGGTGAGAAGTAAATGACTGCCTGACAGTGTTGTGACATCTTTCCAGAAACTATTTTTATTTGAAGAAACTGGAGGTTGCTTTCCCACTCAAAGAAGCCATGATTATCTTGAAATATCCATCATCATCACCATCAACGTTATCGTCATTGTCATAGTCATCATCATCACTTGAAACCAAAATTCCATCCCTTTATAGGCCTCAAGTAAAATGTTGGTCAGTTTTTTAATCTGGTATCTGTTTATTCAGTTGTAGGACCTTTCTGTTTCCCCAATAATTTTTTATACAACGAGTTGTTAATTTTTACAGACTTTGAGAGGGAATTTCTGGGATGTCAGAAAAGCATTGCACTCCTACATATTTTGCTTTTGTGTATAAGTAGAAGCTGAAAACTAAAATTGGCAGAAAACCTTTAGCATTATTTCTACCTTATTATAAAGTGCAAGAAAATCTGAGAAAAGTTAAAGCTAGAAAAAAAGAAAGGAGAGAAAAAAATAGAAAGTGCACTTTATGAAACAAGAGATAAACTGACTTTGATATATTAAAAAATAGGAAACCAGAATTCCTGAATTCTCTCACACATTGAACTTTTGGTTTGTCTTCATTTTCACTTGCCTTTTTCAGCTGAAATTTAACAAGCCAAGAGAACTGATTGCACACAGGAAAACATCTATGTTAGGACATAGTCATTCAAGTTGGTTGTAGTAACTAAGATGTGATTAGTCATTGTTGGAGGAGCTTGTGTCCAATAATACCATATAATAAAACTAAAATCAGTCAGTGTCCGTCTCTTGTGTTACATAACAAAAGTTAAAAAAAAAGTAACTCATTAAACATCTCAAAATTTATTGCTCTACAAGCAAGAGTTACTGTGCATTCATTATTCTTCTTCTTATGCTTCATTATATTAACTTCTCTACATCAGCTTCATCTACTAATAAAATACTAATAAAAGATGACTGATAGTGAAAACAGCAAATAAATGACTTTTCCAACTTGTCATGGGTTTAACAGCCCTCCTGGGCTGAAATAGTCAGGTCCGGGTGGATTTCTGGAGCAAAGCCAATCAAAAGTTTTAATAACACCTCTGCTAATGACATATTTAAGAAAACAGAAGAGATTGCACAGAAGAAATTAAGAAGCTATGGAGTCGGAGGGAGGCAGCAGGACTCCAGGTGGGGGCCAGGCCCCCTCTTCCCTGGCTCTGGGCCAGGGGCAGGCATGGCACTGAAACCCCCCCCCCAGCTGAGACACATAACAGAGTGGACTGAAACCTCCAGAGAGAAACTGCCTGGCTGAAATGTGCTGCAGAAGGAATCCCAGCTGGGCAGACAGCAGAGGAGGACTTGAGCTAACAGACTATGCCAAGGTCAGTCTAGCGGGAGAGAACAGAGAGGAGCGGGGGAACACCCCCACCACACCCCCTTCCTCCAGCAGGGGAAAGACTGAAAGTTGAAAACTCTTGCCACCTGTAGAAGATTACTGATAAATAAGAGATCCTGGCTTCAACTCTGCTTTTGTAGTGCAGAGACCCCCCAGCAGCTCATGAAGGAGCTTGGGCTGGAGCAGATGAGAGCATACAGAGGCTGTGGCCCCTCGTGAGAGGCCTGAGATGGAGCAGAGTCCTGCTAGAGACCTGTGGCCCATGGAGAGAGAAACCTACGTTGGAGCAAGTTGTTCTGGGCAGGACCTTGTAGTGCCAGTGAGGGATCCATGATGGTGCAGTTCATTTGTAACCCTAAAGGACATCAGAGTTATGGAAGAACTGTTGTCCTGCGTGACCCAAAAGGAGAGGTCTATTTAAGACTATCTTTGGTGGGAAGGGACCTCCACACATCAGAGGAAGGACTCAAAGCCATTCTCTGCAGCCAGTGGTGAAGACTATGGTGAAGCAGGCTGTACCCCTGCAATCCATAGAAGGAACTTTGAGAGGACTCAAAGCCACGAGTCTATGAAATTTAGTTTTTCCCCAATATAGTTTTCTCCCACATTTACTTCCTGAATTTATCGAGTTGCCTTGCAGCTCTTGTCAAAGGTGTATATCACCCTCATGAATACAACCACCACACTGACTGGGGAAGAGTTGGTCCTTTAAATCCTTTCCACACTATGTTTTCTAGAATTCCTACCTGGCACTGAACGCAACAGTGATTTTACAATGGCTTCATCTCTGTATTTCCTCTGCAGGTAAGTTTTGCTTAGATCAATTTTTGGTATGAGTCTTATTGGAAATTTCATCTTAATTGGTGTTTTCCATTATACCTCAGTCTATCTCCTTGGGTAAAAGCTGGTTCCTAAAAGCACCAGAAAAAAGTGAAAATTCCAGTCCCTTTCAAGGAATAAGTATATTTATGGTGAGACTTAACACCTTTTATTAAGCCATCTAATATAACTGGAAGAAACAGATGAGATCTAAGACAGGTAGGTCCTTCCTCACTTCTGCCGTATCTGTTCTTCGAAATGTTGAAAATTTCTCAAAAGCTTTAAAGTGTGATCATAATTAATGAATGAGTAATAAGTTAGTCTACAAATCATACTGCTGGAAAGTACTGTTGCCTCATATTATATCAAACTTGGGTCTGAATTTTAAAGTGCACATTTTGTACAAAGAACGTGTGTGAGGGTGAAAAGGGAGCCAACTGAGTTAGTGTTAATAGGAAGTAGAAAAGGAACTGAAAATTCTGTGATTTGTTAATATGACCTAAAATTAAAATAATATTTCAGCAGGACCAGAAAAGAACAGCTTGATCTTAAACAACTGTAAAGAATGAGAACTTTGCTGAGGTGTGAGAGTCCTGCTATGGAGGCAGATTTACTAGGCTATGTCATTAAGACAAATGTTACAGAATATACATATTAATACACTTTTAGAGTTTTCTAGTACCTGGTATAATGTTTATTAGTAGCACTAAATTTTTAGGAATATGTGAAGTTAGAGTGCTGACCACTTAAAAAAGGACTAATACGACAAAAATTTCAGAAATATAATGTAAGTTATATTGATATGACGCTGTCATCTTTTCTCTCCCCTCTTTGCTGAGTTATTAAAAGATAAAGAAGAGCAGCTGCCGCTGTAGACATAAAAGTTGACAAATTTACAATAGGTGATGCCACCTGTGCCTGCCTAATTTAATCACAGCCCAAACAATCTGCCATCCATTTGCAGCAGAGATAATGTTCAAGAGCATCTGAAAGTGACTCAGAAGCAGGAGGGTGAGGGAGCAGCATGGGAGCATTTTGCTCAAACACCCTTTTGGCTACAAGGAAAGTTTATAGAATATGGCTGGTGGACATGAAAAACCCTTTCCCTGCTTTTATGTAGAAAGAGGGAAAAAAAATCTGTTAAGCAGCTAACAAACACCATATCAAACATTTAGATGCCAGATGGGTTCATCTGCACAGTATTATATGAGCTACTGCTGATCCATCTGTAGTGAATGCTCCTTACCAGTGGCTTGGCTCAGACAGGGGTTGGGAGGACACGCCAGGGGAGGAAGAAGCCTGTTTGTTGTACAGGTATAAGTATTTTCTGCTGGTCTCTCACTGACTCACCTACAACAGTCCCCTCTTCATTTCTTCTATAGAATCCTGTTAGTATAATTCTGTTAGCCCATCATTCTGTATGAGGACTGTGCTTGCAAATTCCAAATATCTACTTCGCATCCTCTTAAGTTTGTAAGTTTGCAAGATTTCTCATCCAATATTCAATTCAACTTGAGTAAAAAAGCTTGTCAGACCAGAAAACAAGACTAAATACACCTGAGTCTCTTAAACCACTTAACTTCTTATGGTAGAAAAGCAGCAGGACTGTGACTGACCTGTTACTAAAAATGCTGATGGAAAAATACCTGAGCAAAATCTGGGTATAATTTTGGTTGTCTTACAAATTATCTTCTTTTTTAAGCAAGAGTTGAAAGTTATGGTTGGGGTTGGGGGAGGGGGGAAATTTACTTTCTTTTTCTTTTTTCTTCATGGTGAACAAAGTATCACCATAGAGAAAAATACTGGGAAATTTTTTTTCCCCAGAAAATATATTACTCTTTTATATCTGGATTTTTTTTTTTTTTTGTAATGCTCAAAACTCCCTTACAATCCTACATTTATTTGGGGTGAACTTCTCTAAAAATGATCTCATAGAATTATTGAGAGTTTTACAATTTCTTCTTGATAACCAGAATTAAGCAACTTTGACTAGATGTAAAAGAAATTGATTAATAACTAATAAACAGTTGTTTGTAAGAGTTTAAGTAAGTTTTGATTTAAACAAGTAACCAATATCCTTTTTCTCTTTCTGGTTTTCTGGAAATGTTTGGTGTTTGTGTTTTTGGTTATAGTTTTTGTGCTTCTTTTCTATAGTTGCTTATTCTTATAATTTAAATTTCCAGTGCTCCATTGTATCAAGACTTAAATCAGGCTTTTTGCTTTGACCTGTATTTTATATATCACTTATGATGTTATGGAGAGGTGAGATATAACACAAAAATATTTTTGGTAATTTTGTATAATCATTGTTAGCTTCATTATAATTGATGTATAATCATTATTCTTCAGAGATTGTGGAATCTAGTGAAATCAGATTTTTTTTATTTTTTTTTTTTACTGTTTTAAACGAAACTCCATCTGTCCCAGCCAGGAAAATTTATCAGTATGTTTTTGATTGATATTTTGAAACAAGTCACACTTAAAGGCTAAAACTCATTAAGATTATTCTCAGTAAGCCAGGAAGATAATTAAAAACATGCATCACCTTGATTAATCTACACATAATATTATACTTTTCTGCACTATTTCATATTTCCCTCTAATAATCTGGTCATAAAACATCGTATAATGAGCAAAATTATTTCAGAATATGGGTTATATTATAAAAGCATCCTTCCTCTTTGAAACTCCTGTTTTCATAGTCCTGCTAGCCCAAAAGTGCATTCCTAATGAATGAATAAACTAATTGAAACAACTTCTTAATTCATTTCATATCATCTTTCTTCAGGGGATATGATTGTAAAAGAACAGATCTAAGACTAAGAAAAATAAAAGCTCACTACAGTTACTCTTCAAAGGCCGTTTACATCCCCTTGTGTATTTTTATGCTAATATCTCTTTTGTTTCCCTTTTTCTGTTTCCACTGAAACCCAAAACCCATAAACAAAATCTTTTAAACATCTTAACAGAGAAATGTGTCAAAACATCAAAAACCTTTGTAAGGGTTTTTGAAATCTGAAAGAGGCTGAAGCAGAAATTAAAGTTTAAAATGACCCAGTAACATTCACTGGTAGTAGCAGGTGTATGTTTGGAAAGCACGGATCATGGGTGCTCTTTATACATAATATTATATGGGTATGTACAAGTTATTATATTATTCTGTAATAAGAATATTGAACTGGATGGGTTCAACCAAAACAAAATTGGGAGACTTAGAGAACCCATTGAAGAGAAAGGCAGGATTTATGTGTAAGGTCAAATATTAAAGAAGTTATCTCACAGTTTTTAATCTGCATATGATGACAATAAACTGGAGCTCAGAGAGACTTTTTGTGCACTTTGTTCTGTAAATATGTGTCTGGGGAAAAGAGGAATCCAAAACAATCTACAAATCAATATCTGATTCATTAAATATTGTTTTAAGCAATGGGGAGGGGGAAAGTAAAGGGACAATACTTCATTCCAACTTTTTCACACTAAAGCATTTGCCTTCTTTTTCTGTGTGACTATGTTGCAGGTTAAATTTGATTAAATCTATTGTATCTTGAGAAAGTTAAAAACACTTGAAAATGGAAAAAAAAAAGAGAAAAATACTCCCTTTGGAATGCATATTTTTAGACTTTTCCAGTGTGCTTTTGTCAATTAGAAAACATTAAAATCAATTTCTGTAATCCCATTTTGGTTTAAGCTGAAGTATCTTTTCAGTTTTTGCTATCAAATTCAATTAAAATACTACATCAACACAATACTTTGGTTTTTGGTCTCTTTGATCAAGAGCAGGTCTTGGATGAATTTTTGCCAAGCAATGGTAGTTTCTAAATTGCTATGGAATAAAAGATGGGAGACAGGCTTTGGGTTATAACCTCTGATAAGCAATTTTTCTTAACCTCCTCACCTGCCCACTCAGAGCAGTTGTCTCCATGAAAAGTTTTTCACAGAGCAACGGTGTTGTGGTTCAAACTGATCCTTCTTCTTTAAGTGCACATTAATTTAAAATACACATCTCACGTATCTGGAACTCAGGTATGTGATATAAAGAAGAAAAAGGTGCTTGTGGTCCAGGTAATTCAAACCTCAGACACTCTTTGTTCAGTTTATAACCTCTGTCATCAGCTTCCAAAATCAATCACAGATTGTAGCTACAGAGTAGGAGCAAAGGAAAATCCTAAGCATATCCATCATTAATGTAGCTTGGAACAGTGCAGTACAAATTCTGGCATGTGCTACAAGGAGAGACACTAGTTTTCCTTTCACATACAATTGAAGACACACTGAAATTTTGATTATTTTTTTATTTTAAAATTTTAAGCCACGTACAAACTCTGCAACTCCCCTGATTTAGCGTAGCAGTAAACTGGGGCTGCAAACCCTTCTTTGCACAGTCCAGCTACTGGCACGTTGCCCAGGCTAATGAGAAAAATACCAGAAACTTCACAATTATTTTCTTCCTCTCCGGTGCTGGCTGGAAGCAGAGTTAATTGTTATTCTTTCTCCAGGGTAACTGTCAGCCCTTAACTTGGGACTGTAGTTGCTTCTCTCTGAGATAATGGAAACAAACAAGGACCAGAGTTTACAGAAATTTGTATTTGTCAAGTGTTCATAGGCATTTCACCTGATGTCTGCTGGGGACACAGGGGTGGGAAGAGGCTGTTATGTTGAGCTCATTTTCTCTGCTGACGGATGGCAGGCGTGGGTTTTAAAAATACTTGACAAGCATTGAGTACTCACACGTCTATAATACATGTGCCACAAGCTGCCTTTCTACTCTTATATGTATTTTTCTAGCTACTGTCAGTTTACCCTATTAACCTGGTCGAGGCTCTGCAGGATGTCAGGTCAGAGAGTTCCCCTGCAGTCCATTAGTACCTTCAAATTCAAGAGTCTCTAAAAATCCTCATAGATCTGTTTGCTCATTTAGGAGAAAACAGCAGAAGTTTTCACAACTGTGCTCTGAATTAATCCCACTTAACTCCAAGCTCGTGACCTATCATCTAATTGCTCTTGACTTTCTTTGCAGGCAGTGAAAGGAGCTGAAAACTCCATAGGAGAACATTTTTGTGTTAACTGTCTTGTCTTTCTTGAGAAAATTGTGCAACCTTGCATTAGAAGTTTAATCATCTTTACAGAGTGGCTGGGACAGTGAACTTTCTGGGATGAATAGTTTATTTGTTTTTATTTCTATTCTTAATCTCTAAAGAACCCTGACTACTATTTCCACGGTCTGATAAAACACCGTAATCTTCGCTACTTAATATTTTAGTGTGCATGAAAATGCACAGTATATGCATCTATGCATAACCACACCATTTTCCAAGCAGCTCTAGTCATGATGGGCCTCATCTGGCCATCAAATTGGGATCCAAACAAATAATTTTAGTATTTGAGAATGAAGGACTTTTTCTTAATATTTTCAACTCAGATTATAATTTCCCCGTTAACTTCAGTTTCTTCCTGACTGTGTCTCTTTGAAAAAATCTACTGAAAGTAATTTATGGGTTAGCAAAGAGTTTCCAAGGCCAGATTTATAATTTATAATTAGTAGCAATTATTAAAATAATGATTATGTACAAATAAGTTTTCCAGACAATAAGTTGATTTCTCCTGATTCTCATCTGTAATATATTTCTCCTATGTATAGATAATTTTATATATATTCTCTCTAATGTATTTCCTACTATATTTCTCTTGTGCTGATGTTTAACAATGATAAATTCCTCAGATCTCCCAATAACCCTTAAGGATACTACATCTTTCTTTATTTTGTGATCTAGTTGATTAAGGTTTTCACAGACTTTATTTCTGGAAGAGTATTTTCTTCTGCATCTTTTTACTCTCTCTTTTTTCATCAGAAAATATTCTGATATTATTACATTAGGAAATAAAATATATGTTGAGTAAAAAATTCTGTCTTTGTGGATTGCAGGGAGAGGTCCAAAATGATGAAAACTTGTCTTTCATATAATGACATTTTCAGCAGAGCTGAAGATCAAAACCTTTAAATCTTAAAGGTTTTAAAACATTTAAACATTTAAACATGTTGTTTCATAAGAGATCAAACAAATCTTGACCGTTTTGAATGAGAACAGTAACTTACACAGTGACCTTAATCCTCGTAATTTATGAAAACTAAGATGTAATTAGCTCTGAGCAATAAATGGTTGATTAAAAAAAAAACCCACAGTGTAATCTTGGCATTTGGTATAATAGGGTTTTATAAAACAATTTACTCTGATTTTTCATCTGACATTCTCATGTCTGAATGACATGATTTGCCACTAATGAAGTGGAAATTATTCCATTTTTTGTTTACAGATTTCTTTTATCTACAGCAAACCGTGCAAGCAAATGTTAGAGACCAACGCATGGTGTAAAGTGTACAGTTTAGGTGATTGTTTCTGCAACATGTAAGAAAGGGTTATTTCAGGTGAATAAACACTGGACTTGCCTCAGGTGTAGCTTTTGAATCCTTATTCCTTGTCTGAAGGAACATGCTGGTTCTAAAGAGGGTGGAAGAGTGGAAGTCGTGGACCTGTTGTGTTGGTATGAAGTCAAACAGTGACCTGGGTTACGAATCCTTGGTCAGCACCAGAGGCTGACCAAGACACTTGGACTGAAGACAAAGAAGGAGGTAAGTCGAAATCATCAGCACAAAATACTTCAGAAGAACTGGTTAAGGAGAATTTTTCCTTTCTCTACAAAATCATAGAATAATAAAATCATAGAATGGCTTAGATGAGAAGGGACCTTAAAGATCATTTAGTTCCAATCTTGACATGGGCTCATGCTCAGAGCCCCATCGAGCCTGGCCTTGAACACTTCCAGGGATGGAGCATCTACAGCTTCTCAGGGCAACCTGTGCCAGGGCCTCATCACTCTCACAGTAAAGAATTTTTTCCCTAATATCTAATCTAAGCTTCTCCTATCACTGCATCCTCTTCTAAAAACTCTCTCCCCATCTTTCTTGTCAGTTCCCTTCATGCACTGAAAGGCTGCAATAAGGTCACTACAAAGCCTTCTGTTCTCCAGCCTGAACAATCCCAGTTCTCTCAGCCTTTTCTCACAGCAGAGCTGCTCCATCCCTCTGATCAACGTGGTGGCCCCCTCTGGACTCGCTCCAACAGCTCCATGTCCTTTCTGAGCTGGGCACCCCAGAGCTGGAGGCAGCTCTGCACGTGGGGTCTCATCTGAGCAGGGCAGAGGGACAGAATCACCTCCCTGAGCTGCTGCTGACACTGCTGGGGGTGCAGACCAGGATAAAATTGTCTTTCTGGGATGCAAGGGCTTGTTGCTGGGACATGTCCAGTCCCTCATTCCCCAGCACCCCCAATCCTTCTCCCCAGGGCTGCTCTCAATCTGTTCATCCCCCAGCCTGGGCTGATATTCGGCATCACCCCAACCCAGGTGCAGGACCTTGCACTTGGTCTTGTTACTCCCATAGAGTTTCTTTTCCACTAAGCAAGAGNGGTCTTGTTAAACCCTGTGAGATTCCCATAGAGTTTCTTTTCCAATAAGCAACAAACTTTATGAAACAAAGCCCTGTGATGTCCCTGAATTTTTTACATTCTACAGCCACACAAAAGTCAACTAACGTTAAGAATAATAGGATTAAGCAGCTCATGAGAATTGCCTCAGGTCGATTTTCACTTTTTCTAGGTAGTACATTTGCAGTATTCCCCACCAGCCACTGCACAATATTTATAAACTTGTTGTGTCATTAAAGATATTTTTGAATTGTCTGCAGATGTGCTGTTTTTCCTAGATAAAAAGCAGCCTTACTTCGATGAAACACTGTTTATGAAAGAAATCTAATGGCACTAGGGGAATTCTGTATATGAGCCTTGACTCCTAAGACTCCAGGTCCTCAACACATACATTTTAATTGGCTTATGTTGCCTTGTGTTGTCAAGAACTTTCTCCAGATATAAAGATCTTTTTTTTTTTTAACTCTGAACTTATCCCCAAATGTAAAAGCATTATTTGAGTGTAATGTTTAGAATCCAAAATACAAACAAACAAAATGCTACCACAACATTTTAAGAGCCAGGTTGGTACAAATCTTTTTATTGTCTAAAAAATATTTGTTGGGTTGTTTTTTTTTCTTTTAACTACATGCTGCCTAAAGTATGCCAGAAGAATGAAAAGGTACAAGATAATGATAAATGATATGATAAAGCTAATGATAAATTATAAAATAAATTAAATTTTTTTAGAAAATATAAAAAGTTGATAATAAAATATAACCATTTATTTTTTTTAATTACAATGGGATGAAAAATTAGTTGATTTCCATAAGGACATTCACGGACTAACATTTCCAAAGAGAAAATCTTTAAAAGGATTAGATGTGCATACTTAGAGGTGGATTAACTTCTGTGAACAGAAAATGTCAACTCTGTTCCAAGTCTGTAATACCAAGAATATTGAACAAAACCTGTTGTTCCTTGATACAGAAAGAAGCATGAAAGCATCAATTTTACCACAAACCTAAAGAGCAAACACAGCTCAGAGAGTAATTAATTATAGAAAGAGGGTCATCCAAACACTGCCCCTGTACATCTTTTAGGAATAGATGAGAGAAGAGTTTCCACAGACAATGTCCAATTCAAACAAACAACCTCCCCAGGCAGCAGGGGAGTTTATTATCTTATAACAGTCTATAAAGGTAAAAGTAAGTGGAGGTAACATTACAGAAAGCTTCCAGAGAGGGAAATTTTGGAGAAAAACACTCAATTTTATCCAGGCGTCACCTGTGAATTTCTTCAATGTATGAGCTCATCTGGAGAAGGAAACACAATGAAGGGACATTCAGGGGCAGAGAGAGAAGTAAAGGCAGTAAGGAAAACCAGAATTCACAGCTGAAGCAAGATATATACCCCACCAAATCCTGCCATCACTCCCTTTTGGAGTTAACATGAAGATTATTACATCATTGTCTTTGCTGCATTCCCTGCTAAACACAACTGCAAGGTGAGCTCCCTAGAGCTCTGGAGAAAAGGTTGTTTTCTAGAGATTTTTCTGCAAATCCAGCAATTTTAAGAATGAATCATTTGATCCACTCTTTAAAATTTTATTAAGAGAATATCATCAAGAATTTGCTTTTCCCCATGCAATTTATTATGAGATAATTTAGGCTCAAATATATAATTTTCCTGAGAGAAGTTTAGACCAAAAGTAGCAGCCATGGAATATCTTAGTCAAACTTCAACCTTTAGCACTGTAAAGTATACTCTTTGATTAACCATGTACATGCTCTGCTTATTGTTCTGATAACTACATCTTGAATCATTTTTTAATCATTATCTGTGTCATTTCTACTCTGATTTATGGACTACACTGGTTTTTTTGCATTCATTGGAACTGATGAAGAAAGGAGATATAGAACTGAAATATTGCTATTTCAGTCAGGAGGCAGACCCTGAAAAAAAATATTTGATACCTAAAAAGGAAACTTTCTTTTTTAGTTTGATTTCTGGTTTCTTGAGTTCTAAACCATAACAGTTTCAAGGTTTTCTTTGAACTGCTTAATGACATGACTCCCAAAGCTATGGTTGTTAATTGTCAGAATCACAATAAAAATCACAAAACACAACAACCTTAAAAATAGATTCACTTTCCCTCCACAAATTCGTATGATTTAGTGGAGAAAAGAAGGGAAGAAATGAGGTTTCATTTCACTAAGTAATAGTTTCACAACTCATGAAAATAAGCTGAAGATGGTGTGGAATGCATGAAATGAACATTTACAGAAGACAAAAGGTAGAGAGAATTTTTGTGTTATAACAATTGCTGTATATCACAGGAAATAAGATATTTTTTCTCCCAGCAGAGAGCAATCTGATTGTGTAAGGCACTCAAGGTGACAAAAGTGGTAATAAAGCCTCTCATGGCAAATTAGCAACTAGAATAATATATCAGCTCATCTGCAGTACTAAGACTTCAGAAAGTAAAATAAAGTGTTGCTTTCACTGACCTACCTGTCTGAATCACAGGAGTCCCTCTGACATCTCTATATTCAACTCAGTTGAATACAGAAGAAGAAAAATAGTCAGTGGAATAGACTCCTGAAATCCCATTTTACTCCTTTCTCACACAAATTCAGTGGGAGGAAATTGAGCTAGGATTTCTGGAACGAAGAGTGAGCTCCTGCAAGGCAGTAAGGAGTGAAGTGTTACGTCTGGGTGGTGTCTGTAGATCAATGTGACCTCATTTGTGTTTCATAAAATGCAACCATACAGTGGTTTTGGTCAGAAGGGACCTTCAAAGATCACCTAGTCCCACCCCCTATGCTCTGGGCAGATTCACCTTCCACTGGACAAGGTTGCTCAAAGCCCTGTCCAACTGTGCCTTGGACACTTCCAGACATGCTTCCAGACAGCTTCTCTGGGCAACCTGTGTCAGTGTCCCTAGTGTGCATCAACTGCACCACTGTCATTGGTGTCATCTGCAAACTGGATGAGGGTGCACTTAATCCTATTGTCTACGGCATTAGTAGAGATTTTGAGTCATGTTGGTCCTGATATGGATCTATGTGGGACACCATTTGTTACTGATCTCCGTTTGGACATTGAGCTTTTGGCTGTAGCTCTCTGGATGCAGCCATCCAGATAATTCCTTATCCACCTAACAGTTCATCCATCAATTCCATATCTCTCCAACTTAGAGCAAGAAATTTGTGGAGGACTGTGTCAAAGGGCTTACAGCAGTCAGGGTAGGTTCCCTTATCACCAGTGCAATCACTCCATCACAAAAGACCATCAGGTTAATCAGATGTGATTTCCCCTTTGTGAAACTATGTTGGTTGCCTCTAATCATCTCCCTGACTTCCATATGCTTTGACATGTCTTCCAGGGGCATCTGTTCCATGATTTTACTGAGCACAGAGGTGAGGCTGACTGTTGATAGTTCCCCAAGTCCTTCTTTTTACCATTCTTTAAAATTAGTGAGATATGTGGTCAGTCATTGGAACAGGCTACCTAGGAAAGTGGAGGGATCACCATCCCTGGAAGTGTATGTGGTATAAAAGGCATGTGTATGTGCCGTTTGGGAATATGGTTTGGTGGTGAATGTTATGGTGCTGGATTAGAAGTTGGACTTTTTTATCTTAGAGGTCTTTTCAAACCTTAATGAATCTAGATTCTATGATTTCCCCTTTTTCTAGTCACCAAAGACTTTGGCCAACTGCCATGATGTAGTGACTACATGAGCCACTTCCTTCAGAACCCTGGAATTCATCTCATCTGGTTCCATGGAATCATATACATTCAGGTTCCTCAGATGGAATTGAACCTGATCCTCTCCTGTGATGGGAGGTACTTGCTTCTCTTAGTGCCTGCACTGAGATTGAGGGATTTGAGAGATTTAGGAAGAGAAATTGCCATTGAGAACTGAAGCAAAATAGTTGTTGAGTACCTCAGCCTTCTCCATGTCACCGTTCCAGTGGTCACAAGATCCCGTATCTCATTTATTGTGAGGTGAGGTGGGTGTACAACATTTTTTGTTTTCCTTTTTGGACTAATGTACCTGTAGTCTACACCGGGGTGTAGACTCTAAGTGTTTATCCAAACATGTCACTACATTGAATAATAATTTTGCTTTCTGTTTTGCTTCAAAATCCCAATTCCTTGACCTTTCATTCACTGCATGCTACCTTTTATGGTTTTGAGTAAATCAATTAATTTCCTCTGCTATTAAGTATATATGTGCTCTTGATGATAGGTGCAATTGTAAATTCTGAATTATTGTCAGGGACCTCAGGAGGTCATTAATCTGACCTTTTGTCAAGAAGGGTTAACTCCAAGTTGGATAATTTACTCAGGGTCTTATCTGGTAGAACTCTGAAGATCAATGTTCTCTCCTTCAAAGGTGTTCATGGTTAGACAGTTCCCAGCTTGTGAGTCTGCACTGGTTGATGTCAGTCCCAGAATTTTCTCTTTTTAAATGAACTTCATGATGTTACTGTCTGTCTGTTCCTCAAGCTTAATGATGTTCTTCTGATTGTGTTTTCCTTAGGCTTTCCCTGGACTCCTTGGCACTATCAGTTTTCATGACAGCTACTTGACAAAGAAAAAAGGGGAGGCTATAAATGTTTTCTCTGTTTCCTATTCTGTGAAATATTGAGGAAAATAAGGATTTTGGAAACAGGAAAGGAGATAATTGCCAGGAGGGCTGAGGACTCCCTGTGGGCAAGATACTGGGGACTTCAAGGGCTCCCTAATCCATTAGGGTAGCCAGGGTCCATCCCACTGTCCCCAAGGAGAGAGCAGGACATGCATCAAAGGGGATCCATTTCTTTATGAACTCCACAATCTCGTAGCTGACAATTTTACCTAAGAGACAATGGAACCAAGCCCTATACACTGTCTTCATATACATATCATTGTTATTCTAAGGGATAAGGACTAATTATTATTGCTATTTTGTCACATAAAGCAACCCTCACTAAGTGGTAGGATAGATACAATGATATAATTTAACATAAAATCGAACATAACACATTCACATCCAGATGGTCACTGATAAAGATAGAGTTTTAAATGCAGCCAGGAAAAGCCCCATCTCACCTACATGAAGATGTGATTTAAGTGACTGATTTTTGGATGCTCATGGAGCAATGGAAAGAGGAACAAAACACTGTGAATATCTTTATCATTTGTCTTTAGCAGCAGGAAACCCATAGTCAGAACCCCGCCACAGCATTTATCCTACAGGTATTATAATTCTGATGGTGGGAGTTATTAACTGCATAAACCCAAATGTTGCCCTTAGAGACAGCTAATCAAAAATGTACCACTAACATAGTGATCCTAATGATAAATTATGATCAGCTTATGGTTATAACAAACATTTTGCTATTAATAGATGGTACTAAATGGAAATCATAAAGACTCACAGAAAGCAAATGCCAAAAGTCATGTTCCCTCTTTTCCTGTTGCTCTTCAGCAATAGCAGTGATATTCATTGCTATGAAATCACAGAGGTTGTTGGCAGCTATTTGGAAAGCCAATCCAGGAAGCTGCAAGCATCCTTTAATTCCACCTAAATATTATTTCAGTAACTGCCAGTTGTTGAAAATATAAACTAATGTTCTTTTTACCAGTGATCAGCTAAAGAAATATCATGATAGATTACACAAGTTATGGGAAAAAGCAGACTTATTCTGGCTCTGCTGTTACAGCAGTTCAAATCGCGAGCTACCATCAGTATTTTTCCTCATGGAGTCTGAAGGCACATAAATATTAAAATGCAATTTGAAATTTCTGGCCAGGTCCCAGAACAGTATTGTTTATGCAGTGTTTGACAGTGCTATTCAAATAAATCACATAACAAATGTGTCATGATTACTGTTAAAGTGGAAACTGCAGCACTAACAACTATTAAGATAAATGATACCATGGGTGGAAAATACTTTATGGGTGCTCTGTCTCTGTGCATGGGTGTGCGTGAATGCACAATCAGCTATCTCCCAGGAAAATTAAAACTGCATCCAGGGATGAATATCACAAACAACCAGCTCTGTAAACAACCAGCAAACGATGGCATATTCACTTGCTGTGCATGGGAAAAAGTAGAGTTCTGCTCTGATTTTTCACTAAGTCTTTGCTGCTTTTCAGTAAGCTTAGGGATTTTATTATTGTTATTATTATTGTTATTATTTTTTTTCCTTACAGACAGAAGGATTTTTGGCAGCAATCAGAGAAATACAAGGAGTTACTTGTTTTCCCTTAGTCAGCCGTCTGTTTCTTTTTGTAGCAGCATGTTGTTGAGAGATATTAAATTGTAATCAGAAGTGGACTATATGCTCCAGCAAAAAGAAGGCTGGAATTAGAGGTTTAGGGAGGGACTCATCATATTTTAGGCCCCTTCTCCACAATGTGGATGTCTATAGCTGAGCTATTCAGTTCTTTATGTTGTCATGTGAGAGACACAGGTATTCTTAGAGGAGTCATCTGAGCTATTTGAGATGTGGAAATTTAGTCAATGCTGCTGTGACACACACTGAGCATCGCTGAGTGCCTTTGAGCAATCTTTGCAATGATGTCACATAGATCTCCACACAAGAGCTGGACCACTGTGTGTTGTTCTGTTGTCTGTGTCTATATGAAGACAATGGGATCTTAGCTGTTCAAGGAGCTTAGGAATGTCTGGTAAACTTTCCTCACCTCCTGGTGTTGGTAGGAGCATGTCTGAACTGACACCAGTAAAAATAAAAACCTGATGTGGATCACAGACCAATAAACACTTTACTGTTAGCTTTGAAGTCTTTAAGCTGACTGTGCAGGGTCTCAAAACTCGTCTGAGCTCACCTTGGCATGCTCTGATTTGTGGTGATTACTCTGTAGTAACAATTATCAAGCCATAAGGTGTTGAATGAGCAACTATGTTTTAGTTCAGCTTTAGTTTTGTAATGATAAGAATTACAAGTAACATCAGGATACTGAACACAGCACCAGAGTAAAGGGGCAGTATAGATCCAGGAGGTATTTATACAACTATTTTAGCTGTGTTATTAATTAGCTTTTCCTGTAATTATGTATGTAATTACACAATTTGAATTAAATAGACTGTTAAAACTTCAATTGCATTGACAATAACTGCTTATGCATGGCATGCTCTATTTTGGCCATCTATTCTGGACTTTTAGTATAACAGGATACTAATGAGCTGGATAATTAGGTATCAAGAGGAGGTTTTAAACCAGAGCAATCACAACTTAGTTTTCTCTCTCTTTGCGTTCAGCTTTGTAAATAATAGCGAGAACATCATCAGAAAATAGCTCAGGGTATACAAAGTCCACTGGCAAAGTCTGTGATTAACACATTGATGATGCAGTACATTGATTAAAGAGTGATCTATGAGCTTTACACTGATCTATAGTTCAGTACAGTTCCTTTGGCCAAAAAGATGAGGGTTATGTTTTAAAGCTGATTTTGTAGCCTAAGAGATCAAGGTCCTTGTTGGTAGGAAGAGGACATTGCCCTCAGTGCCAACAGAAGACCTCAGGTGACAGTCTGGATATGCTGTAGGAATAACATAACTTCTGTACCCATAGGAGAAAAAAAGTTAAAGGTTTTTTTTCCAAAAGAAGGCAGAACAAATGAGTGCACAGCTCATCCTCAGTGTCTACCTGTAACCATGGATCTACCCACACATCAAAAAAAATCAGAATTACTCATAGTGGAATTACCACACACTTCATGAGCTGAGCTCAGGCAAACCAGAGACAAAACAGTGAAACATGAAAAAAAAAAAAATAAAGGGTAGGAGGAAGAAAAGACTGATATAACCTTTCTGAAGAGTTTGAATACTATGCATGTAAATAAAACTGTTGTACCACTTTACAGCTAAATGCACATATTAAGTTTTTAATTAAAGTTGACGGAGCGTGTACAGAAAAAGTGAAAGAAAATAAGGACTGCAAGAAACATTGAAAAATTTAAGTAGGCATTTGAGATCAGCTGGAAGACTGGGGAAGGCCAGAGCCAATAGTCCTGACAGTCCAGCAGAAATAAGTGAAAGCTGATATTTGTCCTGCTTAGAAAACTCATCTGCCAAAGTAGGACTTCTGAAAGGGTGGGAAATCAAATCCAACTGTAGTGTAAGATGCCACAAGTCTGAGCATGAATTTTCTCTGCACTGTGAACTATGTCTAGAAATTGTGATCTTCATGTACTTTAACTAGTCAGATGCTATATGCTGTATTAGACAGTTAACTCACTTTATCTTGAAATGCTTTTGAGACTTTTGTCCATCATAGAAGAATGTAATTTGAAATTTTCTTTCTACTAACAGTTGTTGCTTCAATTATTTTCTTTCTTTTCTGTAGGCATGCCTCGAGAGGCAGGACTTGATATATTTGGAATTTATGTAAAAATATACATACATCTATACAAACATATTTATTTCCTGGCAATTCCTTATATTAAGAAAGCCAAAGATTTATTAGGTGAATTAAAATAATTGGCTCCTTGATATGAATTTGAGTGGAAAATTTTGAGTTTTATGTAAAAATTCCCTTTTTAATGTAACAAACTAATCTTAAAAATAAACACACATTTCACTGGGCTGTTGGAAGTGAATGTGGAATAGATCAAATAAACGCCTTCTACAATCAATGTAATTAGTTTGATACTCACATTGTATTCCTGTGTTACCAGTAAGGCCAAAAAAGAAGAAAAGACTGATTTTAAACATGATCACGTAATTTTTGATCTCTGGAATCCATTACTCAGGACACTTTAAAACAGTCATTTATGTTTTAGGCTAATGATCACTCAGAATATATTAAATATATTAAAGGCTGATGAGTATTTATAGGCAGCTTAGTTCTTGGTCCCTGTTTTACAGCTCCCTGTCACAGTTTTTATTATTGTTCGCTGTAGCTGCCCAGTGGAAATTAGTAATGCTATAAACTTTCAACTAGCAATCAGCAAAAATATCTGGGAAGAAAGTAAATTCATACACTGCCTATGCTTCATTATGAAATAAAAAATAATTATTTTTGTCTTGGTTGATTGCTTATTTTATATGGATGCATGTGCAAAACAGAGAATCAGACATAACATTGTGTTGTCTCTGCTCCAAAACTTATTGGGAACCATATCAGGATTTTTTTGTGCTACAGCATAATTGAAATCACTATAATATTTTCCTTTATTTCTATTAAAATGCAATTTTCTGCTCTTTTGAATAGCTTTTTCTTCTTCAGACTCACAAAAGAACATTGGAGAATTATTTGTAATTCTTACCCGACTGTCTTTTCCTACCCTTCCACTTCAAAGTTTCATGTCAGTGTTATATGGAACACTCTCCAGTTCAACTTCACATGCAGTGGGAGTTGCCTCTTTGTCTCAGAAACACAGCTGGAGGAGATGCTTCTCTCTCTGGTGGGCATCCTTCTGGCAAGCAGAAAACTGTATTTTCAATCCCACCTCTGCCCAAACTGTGTGATTAATGCCCACTTCTTTATTTTAACAAGGATGACAAAACTGAGCTGTTGGCTTTTCTGAGGTAGAGAAGACTTCTTATATCTTGATATTTAGGAGGAACCTTAGAACCACAGAATCACAGAAAGGCTTGGCTTGGAAGGGGCCTTAAAGATCATCCAGTTCCAACACCCTGCCATGGGCAGGGACACCATTAGAGCAGGTTGTTCAGGGAAAGGATCACAAAGAACCAAGACATTCCTTTTGGAAGGAGTTTGCTCTTAAATCACAACAAAACTGAGAATCAAATGCATTCTAGCACAGTCCTGCATATCCTGGTCTATCAGTCAGCTGGATAAAGGAACAAATTGAGACATATAGCACTTTTCTTCTGCATGAAGCCATAATTTTTATGCAAGGACCATGTAAGGGTTTAAATCCTCATTTCCAGTGTGTTGAAGTTTTGTCAGTGCTTTGGATTTGTACAGATGTGGCTGTGAAATAGGCAATAGGATGTGCCCAACTATTTAAGTTGGAAAAGTCAAGATCAGTTGTGATTTTTATACATACAACTCAACTGGGATTCAAGAAAGACATTTTTTGTAATTCAGGATGAATTTGTTTTTCTTTGGTTTCTCAGTCTGACCAATAACTGGTGACGGACACTGCAAGATGGACAAATCCTCCACTCAAACAAGACTTTGCACCATGGAGTAAGGAATTATGATATAAACACCACATCCTCAAAAAGTCTCTGCCTGTGTTGATAACTTTCAGTATAATTGGAAAAAAATTCTGTAAATTCTTAGATTTGGTAGTAAATAAATGATTTTGTCATGAAATAAATAAACCAACAACCAAAACATAAAATACAACCAAAACCCTACTTTTTTTTTTTTTTCCAAATAAATAATTTGGGAATATATGTTTTGTGACAGCGCCTGAGCTTGTACTAGCTACATATGTTTTCCTTATTTAATAGCTTTATTCATTTCATGCAAAAAAAGATCTAGTTGATCTATTGCAGGGGGCAAACAGTCATTACATGAAATGTTGCTGACAGGGAAAAGTTAAAGGCAATAATGCAGCTTGCCAATATTGCAAAGTTACAAGACTAGAATGTGAAAACCTTGTGTTAAAAGTTAGTGTCATATCTTACTGAAATTTTTCTGAAGTTTATGACTGAAATGTCCAGATGGTAAAGGAACAGCTCAGGTGAAGGAATGAACCCACCTCATATCTCATAATAAACCCGATGTATGATTTAAAAAGGCACCCAAATGACTTTTCATTTCCAGTTTCCCCATAATTCTGCCTAATTAAAGGTTTAATATTATATATAAGCGATTAAATGCAATGCTGAAATCCTCAGAGTCATTTTTTTCCTATGATATTTGAAGATAACTGTGGTATATTATGTGTGGTTTTGTAAATGATATATATTTTTCATTGTTGCATTCATTAAGTATTTCCTTTTTCTAATGGCTGTATAATTAAACCAAAATGGGATATTTAAGCTTATGTATATTCATGGAAAAGCAGTTGTAACAAAACAAACTATAATTAACTATGACTACCCAAAACACATTTTTGTTTATACATTAATTTTTGTTTTCCACAGACCTTATTTTTTCCTGCAGATAATATTATTGACAAACAATATAGAATAGGAAATTTTAAATCCACACAATATCTTTGCTACTACATTTTTGTTTTCAGTCTAGTTTGTACTAACTCTGGTTAGAGTAAAATCCAATACTTGGGCTTGTGTATTATTTGAGTGATCTTATTCAAGGGGGCACAGTATTGTCTAGTCCAAATATAGAGTGGAGAAACTCTGTGTGATTTGTATGATACTTCCTTTACTGAACCCATGGTGCAAAATTATCTTCTTCAGTGTTTTTCCAGCACACAGAATTTCAGGTAGTATCCACTAACAGTCCACCCCATTCTCTCATGATAATATTCTGTGCTCTACCAGCTTCTGAAATGTCCAGATCATTAGAAAATGGGACACTTCATGTTTTCACTCCTTCCCAATACTCTGAGGAGATGCATGAGCTCCAGAAGGGAATTCTGGCACCTCTTGGATTTTCTGAATTTAAAATATTAAGTTCATTGAATTCAGGAGAATTTTGTCATTGACTTCAGAACATCCATTGACTTCTGTGGTGCCAGGATTTAAACCTCTCACATTTTTGAATACTGTGTCTGAGTCTGTAGATGTAACCTTGAATTTCAAATGGATTTTCATATCAAATCAAGGTATGAATTTTCAACATTAGAAGGGACAAACTAAAAATCTGAGTAATTAATTTATTTTATTCTCTGACATTTGTCTTGTGGTGGTGATGGGCTTCTCAATTTATTTCTTTCAGATAACTATTTTATAATACTTGTTTTTATGGATTTTTTTTTCCTAGTTCCCAGTCTAGCAAAAATAGTAACACTTATCAGAATAATAACTGGTAATAATAATTATTTCTGTCTGTTTGATGGTACATAGAATGCATGGATTTCCAGCTGTGGTGTGCAGCCAGACACAGAAGTGATATAAAAACCCATCTTACTCCCTGAAGAGGCATCCACCCACCCAGCAAAGCATTTGCATGGGAATGGCTGAAGGATGTAAGCAGCCCTGTCCGAGGAGAAATTGAGTAAACAAAATCTATGAACCTGACAGGAGTCACATCTCAGTTTTGAATTTATAAATAGATTTACAGATAATTCTTCAAATTATGTCCCTTGGTTTGATGATAGAGATACCTTCTCCAGTCAGTGCAAGACTCCTGGTTAGAATTAACTTTTACCAGGGAAAAGGAGGTGTTCATTTTGACCCAGGTGAGGTTTTTCTGGAAACTAAGAATGTTTTTTCATTGATATTGTTGGCTCAAGCCTTAACATGACTGTGGAACTGGTCTTTATGGTCACACATCTTGCTGCTTATTCCAATTTAATTCCCACACAGAAAAATATTCCCAGCCAGCACAAGCAGGGGTAGACCAAAGTTTTCCACACCTTAGTCTCCTCAATATGAGGAGCCTTACACTGTGCATAAAAGAGCACCTCTTTGATAAGAAATTTGTAAGCAAAACAGAGTCTACAGTCATTGAAGATTAATTTAAGGTTGTAAACATAAGAGGTTGTAAACATTTAGGTTCTGTAAATGTATTTGTATTGAGATAACGGAATGTTATTTCTGGAGTATATTTTCTGGAAATAAAGTGTTGCAATATGTGAAAGATGCAGTTCTGTGATACTTCTTTTAGACCTGTCTGACACGTGGACAGATGGGGACTTTTCAGCTGAGGAAAGGTGATGAGTTTTGGAAAAGATGTGATATATGGATGACAGAGGCAAAAAGGATGACATGATATACAACAGAGATATCATGGGAGTCTTGGACAAAGGGAACAAACAAAAACTGTTAATTAACTTTTCCAGAACAACAACAAGGGCATCAAATAAAACATGGAAGTGGGAAGTTCAGATGTGAGAAGTTATTTATCTTCATCTTACTTGCATCTTAAATTGTGGAATTTGTTCCTGCTATTTCTTATGCTTGTTTACAGGGTATAAAAAATGCACTGGGGTTTTTTCGGTGTTTTTTTTTTTGTTTGGTTGGGGGGTTTTTTAGAAATTTAGCCCTTTCAAATTTTTTAAGAGAAACTGTATTTTTTTTTTTAGACATTCAGCCCTTTCAAATTTTTTAAGAGAAATTGTATTTCACTTCAACACTGAATACATGGAAAGGATTATGGCTGTTTTTCTATTCCCATGTTTTCAGATGCCCGTAAAATCCACACAAATGCTGGGAAAGGTGACTGAGAACACGTGGTTTTATTTTGGCTTGTTGTTGTTCTCTGATGCATTTCTAGGTTTTGATTTTCAGAAATAATGGACGAATGAATCTTCTGCTGACTTTCAGGAGTCTTTCATATATTCTTCTTGAATAAAACTTATGATCCACACTGCAAATAACATATTGAGGTTGAATTTTTCTTTGCTTGTGAGTTACATTGTGATTTTTTCTTAATTCCAGGCAGGGTAGTTAAGAATTTCTAGTCAAAAAAATTTTGGACTTTGGGTGAAAAAAGTTATTTTTGAGGGTATTTGTACATCTAGGATCTTTAAAATGTGGGACTGAAAATTTATTGCCTTGATCACAGTGAAAACTAGAATCTTCAGATTTCTCTCTGTTCTCCCACAAGACTTGTACTGAGGTTGAGGTGGGAACTTTTGCTTCTCTAGCCAAAGGCTTTCAAGCTGACTTCTGTTATCATGGATTATGGACATCTGGCTGCCATGATAAACCATTTCCATGAACTTAGGGGTGAGACTGGGCTGCACTGTGGGATGGATAGTTCAGTGAGAGCCTTGTTTAGAAGAGCTACTTTGTGAAGTACCTACATTGCAACTCCTCCAGCTCAGCTTGGTAGCTTTTAAACAGAAATAGCTGGAAAGAAGATGAGATTTGTCCAAAGATTTATATTTCCTGTAGATGTTTTTAATAGAAAAATTGGAAAAAGGAAAGCCAGTTCCAGGAAGGTGAAGGTAATCCTTAGATCACAGGTAGTCCTGCTTCTGATTTTATAAAACTGTCCTTTAAAAGGTAGAGGTCTCTTGCACTCACCATTATTCACTAAAACACTAGGGATAGTCACAATAATAGAATATTCTACTGCATTTAATACAGAAGGCAGAGTAGAGCTGATAGAAAAATTTTTTACTGGCTCTTTTAGCCAATTTTCTGCTATTGTGAAATGTTTCTATTTCTCCTCTCTCTTGTTGCTGATATCGGTACCTTAAGAACATGAGGTTTATTTCAGGTGAAAGAAATATCAGGACACCAGAAAACCAAAACAATATGTGAAATCAAATGTGATGAATTGCAATGAAAAGGCTGTGTTAGTAGTCTCTCACTCAGGAAGATTAAATTCTCAGAAAAGACAGTGCAAATTAAATTTTATGTATTGTACAGACCTGAAAAAAACAAAAGAAAGGCCCACAGTTGAAAAATGTATGTTTACAAAACAGTGCAGAGGAGTTAATTTGGAATTAACAGTAAAATGGTCCCTAAAAAATGTACTATGACACATATATAAGTAATTAAATTAAATATGGAATTACGTATTTGTGCATTTTTTGTATATAATTATCTCTGAGGTTGGAAGTGTAGTTTAGAGCAAAAATTTTCAGTAGTATTTTCTAATTAAGCTCAGAATTACCGTCTCCATCTAATGGTGGTTATCTTTTCCTTTGAAATAATCCTTCATAGCAGATCTCCTTTAAGCAAGTGTCTATTTAGTCAAATAGTAAGAACTTATATGAATGCCAGTCAATCAATAGTAAATAAAGCACCAATTTTCACAGAGACAATATTCATAATCTTTTACTCTAGCTATAATTTAAACTGACTGCTCTCAGTGGATGAAATGACATGCTTATTTATGGAGAAATTACTCTTGACCTTAACAACACGGTGCTAAAAATGATATTATAAATCTGTGGAGCAGTTTCATGGCATTTTTTTATCAAAGGGGTGATGATATAACAACTTATATATTGTAACTTAGGAGACAGTACTCTGTATGAATCTATTAGAATAGTTTTTGCTTTAGACAAATAATCATGTAGCAAAGTAAATTTTATTACAGAACCATAGAATATCCTGAGTTGGAAAGGACCCATGAGGATTATCAAAGTGCGACTCCTGACTCCACACAGGGCAACCTAAATTTAAACTATACGTCTAAGAGCCTTGTCCAAAAGTTTCTTGAATACTAACAGGCTTGAGGCCATGACCACTTCCCTGGAAAGCTTGTTCCAGTTCTTCCTTACATTCTCAGTGAAGGCCTTTGTCCTAATATCCAATCTGATGTTAATTATCCAATTAATTTAATTTATTGTCCTATCCTAGTTAGTCCTTTGAGAATAATTCTCAAAATGTGCTCAAAAGATTTACAGATGTGGGGAAATGGTGCAACTTAATGAACAATGATTTGCTGTTTCTTCATTTTGTTGTACTGGAGGATTAAAGTGCGGCTATTTGGGATTGTTTTTTTCTGAGTGCTGAGTGACTGAGTCCTATTGTGTCAGCTTCACATTTTAAAAGAGGTTGCAAAAGGAGAGGAAACACCGAAATTTTTTATCACTAATTTTTT
>VYXB01008189.1:102984-183112 GCA_013397135.1 Pachyramphus minor | reverse complement strand
TGTGACAGTGTCAGATCAATAACTTCTTACATTGGTTTTGAATTAATTCTGTGTTTGAGAAGGACTACCAAAAATATTTCTCTGATATAGAATCATGGAATCACAGAAAGGTTTGGGTTGGGAGGGACCTTAAAGGTCATCTAGTTTCAAACACCTGGCATGGACAGGGACACCTTTCACTAGACCAGGTTCTCAAAGCCCTGTCCAACCCAGCCTTGAACAATTCCAGGGATGGGACATCCACATCTTCTCTGGGCAACCTGTTCTGGTGCCTCACCACCCTCACGGTAAAGGATTTCTTCCTGACATCTAGTCTAAACCTGCTCTCAGAGCTATATCAGTTAGAGCTGTGTGAAAAAGTGACAGAGGAACCTACTGCCTTGTGCATTTATTTTAGATCTATAATTGGATGGAAGTACAGACTAGTGATGCAAGTTTGAAACACCAATTTACGGCTTTGTAAAACCAGAATGAATTTTCTATAAATATATACGTTATGTTCTATTATATTATACAAAAATTATATACATAAGTTATATGGGTTATACATATAACATATACATATACAAGTTAAATCTTGAAGCCGTATTTTTGTCTGAGGAAAAATGTAATTAGAAAGGAAGATACAGTATAATTCTTTTTTTAATAAACTAAATTTCACATATGGTTTATAATTCAACATACTGCAACATATTTGAGTATCATAAGTAGGATCAACTTTCATAATTACCTAAATCCGCTCAGATATCTAGAGATCAGAATTTACATAACTGAGACAGTTTTGTTTTTATTTTTTCTTTCATACCCATGATCAACACAAAAGGCAATAGGATATTATCAACATACTTGCTAATGTCTGCACAGTTTGCTATAAAAGGAGAAAACTTTGTAATTTAAACATAAGACACAAGTAGCATTTAAGATTTAATATATTTCCAATATGCCCATGAATTTGGAATTTAGATTTAGTTTTTAGAAAATATTCCGATGGGTTTGCAAACACCATTATCTCCAGCAGAAATAGAAATCGTTGATAAGTAGTTTACAGAGAAGCTTTTTAATAATCTGTTGATTTGGAAGAAGACTCATGACCTAGATCCTGAATTACGGCACAGAGAGATTTACATCACAAATTTAATATTCTTATTTAGAAATTAAGCTCTCCTTTGCACAGGAGGGTAAAAGAAAAGTTGATATATTCAACTGAGTATAATCAACCTACTCTGTATTTTATCTGAATCTCTGTCAGTGGCAAATAAGAAAAGGTGATCACTTCAGTCATGCACCAAAACTGATTTTTCAGGCTGAAAGCATTGCCCGAAGAGCCTGGTCATTAGGGAGAAGTATGTCACCAGGGAAATTCTCTCTGTATCTGCAGCTGTATTAGAATATTAATATATAACATATGCTAGAAAAGAATGGAAACATAGGATAAGGATTTTCATAAGGCAAACGTGAAATGAAGCAAAATAGAAACAAAACACCTTTGTATGAACAGTGGATTCTCTCAATGCACAAACCAAAAGCAAACAAACAAAAAACCCAATAACAACAAGCAATTGTGTTGCTTGGAAAATATATTTTAAGAAAATCCTTGATTATTCATATAACTATTCATAAATATAGAAAAACCCCTCTGTAATAACTTTATGAAATTATTGAAATGAAAGTTTCTCCTTCCCTCACATGTACATCAAATGAAGAGTTAAATTAATATAAATTACATGTATTATCTCTTCTACTATTCCAGGATTGTATATATAGAAGTACAAAATTTACATGAAAGGAAATTTTTTCTAGAGAGAAGTTTTCAAGCTTTAAAATAGTTTCTGAAGATATTTTATAACAGCTTGGAATAAGTAAATCTTTACTCTCTTTAAAGAAAATCTTCAATATGGAGGCAAATGCATGTCAGCATCAAAAAAATCAGTGATGAATATTTTCTTTGATTGTAGCCTTACCAATGTGCTTTCCATTTCTTAATAAGAATAATGAAAATATACTAAATGAAGATTGTCAATTTCCATTAAAATCATTACACTTGGTTTGTTTAATTAAAGTATTTAACAATTAACATCAGTATATCTTTATGTCTGGGTCTTCATTTTTCTGGAGAAAACAGAAAGTACCAAAGTAATAGATGTATTTACATGATACAAAAAATTCACTAGAACATGGTCTGAAATGCTAAATAAAACATTACTATTAAATTTTTCCTATATTGAAGTAAACATCTGGAGAGAACGAATATTAACTACTCAGTTTATCCGTAAATATGTAAATTTATAGTTCTAAATTACTTGATTAAAAAAATATCAGCCCAAAATGTATGTTAGATCATTGTCAGTTGCCAAAACAGAGTTTAAATTGCTTAAACTAACATTGAAAGTTTATTGCAGTCAAGGTAAAGAAATTATGCAAATGTAAATCAATTTAATTAACTCATTTGAATGAAACCTACCTATGGAAATGATCTACCTAGCCTATAAAGGTAAGTACTACCATTTATTAAATCATAAAAGGAAATTCATATTTCTTACTGGAAATAAAAGATCATTGACTATGAGAGATATGAAATACAGGGCTCAAATACTTTTAATTTGCTTAACAATGAATTGCACACCGAGAACTGTTTTAAATAATTTGCTTTGTAGTGAGCAAAATTAGTGCATGATATGCTCTAGATACATGTAATATCCGAAATGTTGTCTTAAATTTCTTCTGCAGGGTCTAACGGGTACAAATGCCACTGAATACTGAAGTATCATCCTAGTGAGCATAATCGGTAGACATAGTCATGAGGAAACTTTGTGGATCTTTGGGTACTCTTATGAGGAAGGGTTTATCTGGATACAGACCTCTTTCATGTTTGGCTTTCTCCTTCATATGTGGGAAGTTGAATTTAGGTATCAACAATGTGGATGTCTACAACTGGGTACAGTCTTTATGTCCCTGTTGCTGTTTGTGAAACAGGTGCTCAGTTTATCCAAGGAGCATTTGTTTAGTTGTTATTTAGGTATCCACCTGTATGTAGTTGAACGTTTTTTCTCTAGGATTTATTGACAACCATGATTAGACCTCCACTTCGAGTAAGGAGAGACCATGTGTGCGGGAATATAATGGACACTTCCTCACAGAAACCTAAATTCAGGGTGCAGAATCTCAGTAAAACTGACTGAGAATAAAGTTCTTGTACTTGTCTCAATCCCAATTATGCCATGTTCATTAAAAAAAAAAAACAAAAAAAAACCCAAACCAAAACAAACCAAAAAACCAGTAGATAATCTGGGAATAAATTCACTGTCCTACACTATCTTGTTCAGTCCAAGTCATTGTGTGACTATGAATTTGCTGATTTTTCAACACCAAATTACATATAGAGAAGGGGCAGCTTTAAACGAATGTGTTATCTAACCAGAATACTCAACAATTTAAATAAAATAATAGCTGGATTGCTATCTCTTAGTTTGAAAAATGCAAAATCACAGTTATAGAAGACAGAGACTTTAATAATAAAAAGTAGGTTTAAAGAGAAGAGATTTAATATCTTAAGGATCTGGAAATAAAAATCACTTTTTAAGTAATTCAATATTGAATACAATACATCCATTGTAACTGTCTAGGAGGTTTATTTGCAGAGTAAATGACCACGAGTGAACAAATCTCATGTGGAAAAAGTGATTGTTTTATTAGCTAAACAACATTTTTTTTCAGTGACTGCAAAATTGACGAGACATAAATAGATAAACCTTTTATGAAATTAAAGGAATAGAGATCTGGTGGTTTCATAGGATTTTCATAAAAAATGTTCCCTGGGATTTCTTTTTTCCATTTAATTTATTTTTATTTTTCCCTTAATTTTTTTCACCATAAATTTCATTTGATTGTCAGTCTATTCACAGTTACACGTACTGAGCTACAGGAGGAACTGCTGTCAGCAGCATTTTCTTTTAATGTGGCATATTTAAACAGGCTTGGTTTTAGGTCCTCATCTGAGTGAATATGAATCTCAGTTGCTTAGAGAACACACAATCTTGTATGCAAATTGTGCATTTATTAGAAGACAGCTATAAATCTGTGTATACTGGATCTTAATTTTTAAATGCTGTTGTTTTAACCATGATCAAACTGAAATAGATAAGACTAATGATGCAGAGCTAGTTTCAACAAAGTCATGCTAACAGCTAATTATTTGTCTCACAGACTAATTAAGAAAACACCAAAAAAAAAAAAAAAAGGGAAATGTTACTGGGTTTATGTTACACTGTATTTTGCTTTATATGGTCCTTTGTAGCTTTGTGTTATCCCATACACTGCCAGGGGTAGCAAGTTCACAGCAAACATCCACAAGTTTTAGTGAATGCACACTGGAGAGAAGAAAGTAAAGTTCATTATGTGTACTAGGTAACCAGATTTCCAGAAATAATTATAAAGAGTAATTTATAAGAGTCTTATAAAGAGTAATTTAATCAAGAGAAGTATGTTACTGGAAGTTCTCGCAGTATTTGGAAAAGGATTTTTTATCTTGTTATCTTATTACAGTAATATTGATGATTTTGTTTCTCTCCCATAATGTTTTCCCACAGAAGACAAAACGTGTCTTTTATGCAGTAGTAATTTGAAAGGTAGGTGTAATAAGTAGGTGAAATCCATCAGTTTGCCCAATACCTTCATTTTTATAGATTTAGAATATTGAAAACAATTCATAAATGTTGCCTAATTTTTCAAACTGGGTTTACAAAGACAGTATTTGTGATCTATGTTTTCTTCTACAAAAAACTTGCAAGCTCATAGAAACAGTGTATTACAGGTAGTATGTGGAAATACATGTAGGTAGAACCATTTTCAGGAATTTTTAAATGTGCATATTTACGTTAGAAAATTGTTGTTATAAACAATCAAAGTAGTAAATCCTTGCAAAATTTCTTTGCTGTCATCAATAAGTCACATGTAAATGGCCTGAGTTATTTTGCTCTGAGTTACAAATAAAAAGAACTTTTCTTCAAAGCTTGTACTGTATAAAAAGTGATTAAGTTAAGCAATTTACACTATAAAATATTTGTTATTGTAAATTATGAAGTAAAGGAAGAGATAGGAAAATTCTACTATTTTCATCTCAGGTCTTGAAAATAATAAAGTTTTATTTTTCTAAAGCTGATTATTGCTGTAAATGAAACATTTTTTTCAAATTATCTTTGTTAAACATTCGGAACTTGTGATACTCAAACTCTCTATCTCTTATTGAAAATTAATTCTGACACATGCAAATACCTAGTTTCTTGAGATCCAGTGACAAGATCAGGGTGAGAAATCTGTGATAACAAACCCTTTTTTCCTTAAATTGCCTGCAACTACATATAGATTTTCATTTAGGAGAGAACATGTGAGTACAATAAAAATTGCAGGCACTGCAGTGTGAGTAGGTATAGAGTGGTTTGATGGCTGCAAATGGCTGGTAACTGTGACAGTCTATGATCCTTCTACTATATTTCAGTGCAGACAAATAATTTTGATTTTTTTCCAGACTTAGTTTCTAAATGCCAGATAATTACCTTAATAAGGGAATAGAGCACCTTTGAAGACACACATACTATGAGACTGTGTAAGCAACAGGAATAACCTTTAAGACAATGTTCAAATTTCTACATCTCTCTTAATGCAATCTTTACTGTTAGGTTTACTTGAACACAGATATTGTAAGAGTCTTTTGGGAGATACAGTGCCAGCCTTCTTGAGTGATGTCTAAAAATAACATAATTGAATTGAGGCTTTTTGTTTTCTCCTCTGCCAAGGGGAGTTCAAATGCACTGGCTACCTCTTACAAGGCCTGCAAACAGTAAATCATTTTCAAACATAAAGTGCAATGTCTCTGAGTCACTGTTTATGATATATTTAAAAACTGAAGCAACATGCACATAACCAAACTTAAGCAATCAATGGGCATAGTAAATATTGTAACTATGTGAAATATGTAACTATTATTAAAAATTCCTGAAATTCCTTTGTAGTTCTGTAATAAACACCACTTTGGAACAGCAATGAAATGCAACACATTCACTATTCAGCCTGCAGTCCAACACAGAGGTTAAGAGAGGCACTAACTTCTCAGCTAGGTTATAATTGTTTTACATGCACCTGCATTCTTCACATAACTGACAGAGCTGGAAGAACTCAGTTCTACACTGTGCTAATTATGCATTTTGTGCAAGAAAAAGAATATAGAGATCAGAAGAATACTTTTAAAGATATCTTTACTCAGTTTTTAAAGTTGCACTGTATTGTTTGGCTTTTTGTGGTTGGGCTTTTTTGTTGGTTTTTGGTTTTTGTTTTTTTTTTTTGGCTGGTTGGGTTTTGTTCTTTTATATACATATATTTCTTTGCATATTATTCTGGCATGGTTTGTGTAGTAAAGTGGGCAGGTGTGTTCTCTTGAAAATTATTTATGACAATTCAGTTACATTCTAGCTGACACCAATCTATGAAACATATTTACAATAAAATGTATTTTTTTCTTTTAGAAAGCAATGTGGAAATTACTTGGAAAAAAAAATCCATTCTTTTCTTTTTGCAGGTAAGATACAAGGATAAGGTCAAAACAATGTCCCCAACAGCCAATTTTGAAAAGCAAAACTCCTGTAGAGTGTTCTGATTTTTCTCCTGTTTCTATTCTACTACTGGTCCTTCTCTGACATTTACAGATGAGTCTTCCAACTCATCTCATCCTTAAGCCAACTTATAAACTAGCAGCTATAAAGTAAGCAATTCATGTTTAATTCAATTTAATGGAATTGAATTCAATTTAAATAAGGCAGCAGGTACACAGGGTATATGCAAAACACTTTTCATGCTTGCTCATGCCTATCTGTAAGATAGCCAAAAGTTACCAGAGCATTTGGCACTGTAAGATTTACTGCCACAAAGTATTTCCCTGTGTCCCAGTTCGTGGTTACATATCAGCATGAAGGGATTTCTAATTACCCCTCAAAGTCTCAGTATGGAAATGTTTTTAATCTTCTGATGAGCATGTGTCCCATTTGTATAATTTAATTTTTACTTCTCAAGGGTGTGTATTCTGCATACTTGACGTAATTTATACTACTTTAATAACATAGCTCAAGGCATACTGGAGATTAGTTTTGAAACAGAAACTGATGGAAGAATAGCTTCTTATGGAAAAGTGGCATAATTCCAGCTGACACAGGTTCTAGAGCTTTCTTTATATTATATACTTTTCAGTTTGTTTTCAATCACCCTTTGGGATATAGGATGGTATCTCATGACTGGTAAAAAAAAAGGAACCCTAGTATTAAAAGATATGGCTAGTGCAAAAAAACAAAGACTTTCACCACAAAACTCTATGTATCTTAAAGAACAGCCTTTCAAGAAAAGTAATGGAAAGAAGTTCAATTCTTCCTTACTTTGACAAATCAGATTTGGTTGATCTATTGTAATTTTCAGGAGTCCCATTTCCTTCTCTACTGCTTCTCATTCCTAGCACTGTGGAAGACATAGTCTTCTTAAAATTTCCCTTGAATATTTGAATAAGCAGTCTTTGTGACTGTCCACTTACTGATGAAATGTAATTCTCCACAGGGTGGGGAAGCAGAAAGGGAGAACAAGCTGCTCCTTCAGATAATTTACTCACATCTCCTGGAAGGCAAAATTCACAGGTTTTGCCTGTTACCAATTACCAGTTGGTAAATTTTCCCGTTTCTCTTCCTTTGCTTCTTTCTACTGATAAAGAAGCACCAAATATTTCTGCCAGTTATACTTTGTTCCTCATTTTTTGGTGAAGCACTATTTTTCCAACTATATATTCCAGAGTTACATTATCAAAGTGGTTTTCATTTGGGTTTTTTTGTTTGTTTTAAACTCTATTGAAGAACATTTGAAATAAAGTAAATAGAAGTGAAGCAGAACAACTTTGCTAGAAGAGACCAGAAGTGTCCAGAAATGATGAAATAAGAGGAAGTACTCAATAAGTTAATTTAACTTGTTTGGGAATCTATAATTATAGGCAGGCAAGTCACAGGGATGGTGACTCCACCACCTCCCTGGGCAGCCCATTTCAATGCTTAACCACTCTTCCAGGGAAGAGTTTTTGCCAGATATCCAACCTGAACCTCCTTTGGCATAACATGAGATCATTTCCCCTTGTCGTGTCGTTGGTTCTCTGGGAGAAGAGACCAATACCCACCTCTCCACAACCTCCTTTCATGTACTTGAGGGGAGCAATAAGATCTCCCCTGAGTCTTCTTTTCTCCAGGCTAAACACTCTCAGCTCCCTGAGCCACCCTCCTCATAGGACTTATGCTCCAGACCCTTCAGCATCTCCTCTGCCCTTCAGTGGATGCACCCCAGCACCAAAACATCTTCTAGTAAGGTGTCCAGACCTGGACCCAGTATTATTAACTCATACCTTCCTTCTAAACTTGGGCACTCAGATTCCAGTCTATCCAAACTCGGTTTCCATTATTTTGTTGTCTGGTATTATCTGTCTTTATTTTGTTTTTAATGCTAGCCTCTGTGGCCCATCAAATTTGGTTATTTCAGTTGCTGTTCTCATCAGCCTGTGTCACTTACCTCCTCAGCTCAAAGTGAATTTTGCATGAAGCCTTGTTCTCTGAGAGATCTCTGCTCATTATTCTGCTCATGCTTAACTGTTATGAATGATAATTATAGTTAACAGCAAGAGTGAAATATATACATATAGATATATATATGTGTGTATTGTATATAACTGCCAATTTCCTAGTGTTGTGGGGACCACTAAGGTGTGATTAACTAACCAGCACAAATGCACATGATTATATAGCCAATACATTTCCTCATTTATAGCTGCTTTTATTCTATTAATTTCTATTCTTCCAACTTGTGTTACTGTGCCCTTTGAAGCAGGAGAAATATTTTCTTGTGTACTGCTACAAAAACAAATCTAGTAGAATCTCCATTTTTGTGTCAATCTATGGATGCTACAAAGACAATAATAACTAAATAGAGATGTCACTTGGAGGGGGGGAAGTTCAGCATTTACATATGTTAATTTGGGAAAGGGAAGTCTTCAACTATATTAACACTTAATTTACAAGAAAGGAAGGTATTAAACAGCTGGTGTAGAAGTAGCTATCATAATTTTCCCAGAAAAAAATTAACTTTTCTATAATATGTATTGTGGGTTTGCAGGTGACTTGACAATATTAAAAAAAAAATTAATTTTCTCCAATGAACTCTGTTTTATGTAGTTGTCTGTTGTTACATCTGTTGAAAGATAATCATATTTAGTTTTATTTACTCTGACCATTTCCATTATGCTGATTTATTAGCAAATAATGTATTTTTCTCTTTTTTAAAGGAAAAGCAATAAACATATCAATCTTAGAGTGAAATCTTTTAAGTTACTGTTGTAATATCAACATTAAAGGTCTGCTACACAGACAAAATCATCACAGGGCAATTGTCTTTAATCTTATGCCTATTTGTTTCCAAAATCCTGAAAGAGAGAGGAAATTTAGCATCACTAAATTTTATGTTTTGAGTCTATTACTGAGCTTTGCTCCGCTGTGGTAATTTTGGGCTGCTGTAGGCTCTGTTTTTTTAAAACATTTCTTATGCAAAGGACGGCTCACTTTAGACAACGGAAGGAAAAAGTATAGCAATCCAAACTGATCTAATGATTTAATCCTTATACAGAAATGTCATCCACAGATCAAAGTGCATCACTAAATTGCATATTAGAACTGGTCAGGGAATGAAAATTGTTTTTCCTTTCACTGTTTGAAGCTTTTTTTTTTTTCTTTGTGCTTATTTGTTTAAAAAAGCCCCCAAACCACCAACATTTGAATGTTTTCATAAAATGGAATGTATTTGAACTGATAAAAAAAAAACTAGATTAAAAAAAACCCCAAACCACAAGCAACAGTCTTTTTACTCAGTTCTCTCTGCAGAAGTGACACAAGAATTTTGCTGTGGGCCTCAGACCCTTTTTCTCTGAAAACTTGCTGAGTATCATGAGCTTTTAAAGCTCAATAACATCCTCAGCACATTTTCATGACAAGATATTTCTTCAAAAATTCTCCCATCTCTGTTAGTAATTTGCTATTGCTTCTCTTCTACTGAGAAGAAAATCTCATTCTCTGAGAGATGACAAAACCTGAGAGAGATTTCTTCATGTTTCTTTCTTGACTTATACAAACACAAAAAGGATTGTGGTCGGATCAAATACAGCCTCAAAAAAATGCCCAGATTGCTGCAAGGTGTCAAGTGGGACAAATGACCCTTACAATCATCTTTCTATCAAACACTTCAAATTCTGTAAGTTCTGTGGGAATAGTGTTTGATCACTGAAAAAAAGACCTCCAGTTCTTGTAAACAAACAGGTATTTTGGAAAAGCTGATTTCTTAAGGATATCAAGCTGTCATAGGTGTCATTCTACAAAAAAAGTAAATGTAAGAAGGTTAAGTTTAGCACTAAAAGATTAGTTAGCCAGACTTCGTCCGAAACAGTGTGAACAATGAAAGGTTTAGACAAAAGGATGGAATCATTTGTGCCCAGCAGTATAAAGGACTTAGTACTAGTATTTTTTAAAAATAAGGACATGCCAGTTTTTGGCAGTAACTAGTGGCTTTGGGTATATTTTCATAAAAACTTAGAGAACTAAATATGTATGGAACTATCAGAATAAGAGTCAGGAAAATAAAAATTAAAAAGCCCAAACCAAACCAAATAAACAAAACAAAATAAACAACCAGAAAATAAAACAAAACAAAACAAAACAAAAAGTAATATTCCTATACACAATGAGTACGGAACATTTCACAAATCTGGCCAGTATACAAACATGTTTAAATAATGAATACAGAAGCTAGAATAATTTCTTTCAGCAATAATAGCAACAACATTGTTCTCTTTTTTTTTTTCTCCTGAAAAAGAGTGTTGCTTCATTATGCGATAGGTGGTTAGTCAACTAGAGTGAGCCTGGGGAGTTATTCAAAGCACTCTGATTATTTAAATATACAAATTTCTGATAAAGGGAAAGAAAAGATGTAACTGGAATTATCCCAGTGCATTAATGGGAGACAGCCACAGCTAACACTTTGATTGTTAAAAACTTACATGCTAAAACTTACATATAAAAGGCAAAATTGTTCTTCCCTTGAAGTTAGACTGCTCCATCAAGAAACTGTGTGCCTGCTTTACCTCTGACCTGGCAATGAGAAAAATTAGTGCCAGCAAAAAGCTGTATCTGTAGAACAAAACAGTGGTAATGACTCCACATTCATGTTATCAGACCTTTACAGTTTTTACTACTGCTGTCTCTAGCCTGGTTTTGATGAATATGAGTAGAGGAATTGCTCTGGGCATACTGCTGGAGAACATCTGATTTATTTGAATGCAAAGGAAATCCAGATAGTGCATTCTGAGACTACTCTGTGATATGCACTAAAATATGAGGAGTGGGAAAACCAATGGATTTGCTTCAAACAGTACATGTGATACAAGATAAAATACTAAAGTAAATGAACCTATGTTATTTACAACATTTCCAGCTCCTATTAAAAACATCCAATATTCAGTAATTTTGACTAAGTTGGTAGAAATAGCTTTTAAAAACATCACCCATAAAACAAACCAATTTGTTCAAGACATAGTTACTTGGCAGGTGTAAAAAAATATGCCATTCTCAGTCTTCTTCCAGGGTAGAATCAACATTTAAGGGAATAAAATCTGTAATTATCCCTAACTATATTGTGTAATAACGCATCTCATGGTCTCACTCACATCTCCAGACATTTCAGAATTTGTGCTCTAATTAAACAAGTACGAACTACAGAAATAAAATCTCAAAGTTTTGCTTAGCGCTTACTCAGGCAACGTTAAAAGGTAAAGTGTTTGTTGCTCTTTCATGTTAATTCAACTACTTGGTTTTACTTTCTTCATTTTTTTCTTCTTGGAAATGCAATAATTTTTTCATAGTTTTTATGCATATTTCCAAGATATGTTTGTATCACTGAGATAGGAAACGTGTGGGATTTTTGTCTCTTACAAAAAGACAAAACCAAGAGACTGATAAAAATCATGGCATTATTTAGTTCAAAGCAGATAGAAATCATAGCTACTACAACTGTTCTCTGTTAGTGTGCTAACTGAAGTATCTCAGTGTAAAGTCCACATCTGAAAAGGTCAGAAAGCAAAAAGAATTATGGGAAAGAAGAACAAATAAATCTGTTTAGCTCAAACCACCAATGTGCAGCACAAAAAGGTTAATTCTGCAGTGAACACTCTTTCATGATACATAGTTATAGCAGGTTGGATCAATAGCTCATATAAAGTGGCTTCATTGCAATTAAAACTTGTTGAATTACCTCAGACAACACTCTGTTTCAAGTGATTAAGAGTTAAGTTTCAGATCTGGGAGAGTGAAGTGGTTCAAATTCCATGCACAACATGTCATTAACTTCCTATGTAACTACAGAGTTTAAGAAAACTTGCCCAGAGAGGACATGCAGAGTAACAGCCTTACTCATCATACCTAGAATACAAGATTAGGGCCAGACTCAGCAGGGAATAGATTAGTTAGTGATCTTAAGCCCCTGAATGAAATGTCATCTTACAGGTTTATGTCAAATTCTAGCCAGATCATTTCAGTTCAAAGAACTTCTGTTCAACAGGGACATTAATGAGAACATGGCTTTTTTTTTTTTTTGCATTGATTCAGTGGTTTGACATGATCCTATTGAATCAAAAATGAACCTCCTGGTTCTTCAGTTGCTCTGTTGTTACTGTCATTGACAATCCTTGGATTTATTTCTGTGGACTAATAGGGGTAAACCATACCAAACTCTGCAAGGCAAGAAATGTAGTTTGTGCGTGAATAATACAATGCTATTTGAGTACTGTTATGGATGCAGGATCAGGTAGATATTGTGAGGAAACATGTTCCACAGTATTCTCTATGTCTATTAGGGGAAAAATTCTTTAGACAAGAAAACCGCATCTCAATCTCTCATTCCCTGTAATTGTGTGTGCTCATTCTTGGTGGGGGGAAAGGTGCATGAAGCTGATTGATATTTGAAACCAAAAATGTCTTTCCTTAACATCTTGTTGGCTTGTCAAAAGAGAAGCTGCTCACACAAACATGTTTCATTGGCACTCCTTATAGGCTTTTGTTCACTGAAATAGGGTGTCCGGTCAAATCTGTGGACAGGAATCCCAGACACTAATAACTTAATGAGGTTCTGTGGACCCCTTATAAGAGGTAAATTCAAGCCCTTGCTCTTTTTGATTCATAGGATTGATTTATCTTCACTAAATGTGTCTTCTCCCTACTGTCCTTGTTAGATTTTTCATCACCCCAGGTTCACAGTCTTTGAGGTCAACAGGTACAGGTATATCAGCAGGTATTCCAATATCTTTCATGATTTGATATTTCAAAACTCTCGAGCATGGATACTCTCTTTGGCCACCACCTTCTCTGAGAAACCTCAGCTCATAACAAAATCAGTACTAGTCGTACTGTTTGGAGTCATGCTACCACTTGTTGGAACAAATGGTTCTCATAAAAACTCAGCTACTGAAAGGTTCAGACATTTAAAAGAGGTTTTCCCTCATCCTAACCCAGCTGCTGATCCAGAAAGTTTTTTCACACTCTCTCAAATGCAATTTTTGTTTAGGCTGTGGTTATGATCCCAACCTAGTTTTCCTGTCATCAAATTTTGGACAGAAGAGTATGTCTTGGGACTTGTCATCACATTTCTTATCATGAGAACAGATCTTAGAGGAGAACATAGAAAAATTATTTGCACGTGTCAGTGTTCTACTGAAGTTTGAAGCTATAAGCTGTCATACACACAGAACCTAGAACATAGAAGACAATCAAACTTATCATTCAGGTGCTATGAGAAATCTTGTTTACTCACATCCACTGCAAGACATTTTACTTGTGGTGTGCTGCATACTTCATATGCCATTCAATTCCTTTTTACCCAGAATATTGTTGAAGGGAATAGGGAGAAGGTGTGTACAGAACAAACAGTATATACATTTGGAAGTTAATATAGCAAGAAACTGAACACATTTTCAAGTTTTATATGCAGAATGATTGAATCAACCTCCTAGACCCCAAATACAAGGAAGGAATATCCTGAGTGAATCACACTACTATTTTGCAGAGTGAGATATTAAAAACTGCTAGAATATGTTTTGAAATATTTTATTTTAAAGATTAGATTTCAGTATGAAAAAATCAATCCCTAAATTCTAGTGTTTAGAGACAAAATCTGCGTCTACATTTTCAAATAACAGGTTTGTGTACTGTGTGCTAGGACTTCCTAAGGTTGTATCTTTGAGCATGAAAGTGAAAAACATTAATTAAAGTGCTGAACTGAAGGTCAGTGATGTACTTATATAGAGGCATAACTAAATGTGTAAAATTAGGTTGATGTAAGCAGTCATAAAGTTGGCCCAGTTAGAAGGGAAGATTTACTAAAACTGAAAGCGTTTGATAAAAAATAGTGACAAAGAAGTTTCCTGCCAGCCTGAAAGTTGTGAGCCCAGGACTAGGCCTGGGAACCAGAAACATCCTTGAAAAGTACATCTGGCCTCTCTGAAGTACAGCTGGGGTATCTAGAAACTAGAGATATCATCAGATACAACTAATAAGTGCAAAATCAAGGAACTGTAATGACAATTTGTTTTCTGAAAAGGTGGAAATAGTCTGGGAAAATTAAATAGGTCTGAAAAGACAGAAACCAACATCATTACTGGTGTAAAAGCAACATTAGCAGCATATATTGGTGTTAGGAGTGGTGATGTTTCTACGTCTTGTATCTCAGTAATTTGAAACTGACTCAATTTTTACCCAAAGCTGAGCCTCTCTCGCTCTGGGAACTTCCCTTGTTACACTTTTCCTTTCCGACACAGGTTGAACACAGGAACTTTCTATGTGGTCTTGGGCTCTCACTGGACATGCCCATCTGACTCCAAGCTCACCTCCAAAGTGAGACTCTGCCTGCTGAATTACTGGTCCCACTTTGGGTGCACTTTAGGGGTCACTTTGGTTTCTTCTCCCACCTCTGGCATGGGTTTGTTCTTCGGGGACGGTTTGTCCCCTTCTGAATCCTGTCTGATTCACTTGATACCAGTACTTTATATCAGTAATCTAGCATAAGAATATGGTGCTGTTATACTGGTGATAGTCTTGCTTCACTAATGATATTTTGTAGTAACTTATAATATACACCTTATGGGTTTTACTGCTATGGTTAAGTGTATACCTCCTCGTTTTTGTTGTTATTCATTGCTGTATAATATTGATTGATAATATATTTTTGATTGCTGATAGTAATTTGTAATGATCAATATAATTACAGATATACTTGCTTGTGGTGATTTTGTGGTAGCCTACTTGCTAGAGCATGATATGTATATATATATATATATACACACATACATTCTATTTTATAACCTTCCTGTTGTTGACATTACAAGAATTGGAGAGCTAAGAGATCACAAACATAGAATCCAGGTGTTCTGAGGTTTTACAACAAACCTAAAACTTAAGTAAACTAAATAAAAATGAGGTCTTTGAACTGCTCAGTGCAAGTAGAGAGACAGATGAATATAAAGTAACAATCATATTATAAAGTAAAAAGTAAAAAAAAAAAAAAGGATAATGTTTTTAAGGCTTCGTAATATCCCAAGTTGAATCTCTACCTGTAAAAAAGCAGACACTTGACATGGAGGCATGGAACAAAAGTAGGGAAAAAGAATTTCTGTTAATATTTAGAAACTTAAACTGTTAGGTTTTTTATGTGTAAGAAGAATATGTACACCAGTATTACTTGGTAGACGGATTTTCATGAAGGGTGGTGGGTGACCTACTATTTATGGAAGTCACTGGTGTGTTTCCACTTATATAATGGATTTTAGATTTCACTGTGTGGCAACATGAACTCCTGTGGAAATAAGTTGTGAAATATTAGCCTTCTGGATATTCCATTTTAAAAATGCTATTATTCATCCTGGTGATCTGTAACAGCATTATATTACTTGGTGCCATTTTGATCTCTCAGAAGTAACTTCTTGATTAGGACCAACCCAAAAAGGACACAGTTTTTCTTCTTTCCAGTTTTTTAAATATATGGATGAGATATCAATTTTGGAATCCCTAAAGGCTTGCTTTCTGGCTTCAGCCATATGGCAGCCCTAGGCAGGAAAATGGAACTTTCACACATTGGCTCAAACACAACCACTTTAAGTGTAACATCCTACTATGAGCAAGTTAATTGACTTTTAATCAAATTCTACAATTAATTTCATATTAAAATTGATAGCGACAACACAGTATTAGTAATAATTTATCTCAGTTGTTTTGACATTGCAAACAGACTTTATAAGGACAAATGAGAACAGTTCCAGCAGTGGGAGACTGTAACTCATCAGGCAATATGCTAATATTTTGTGTGATTATCAAATATTTATAGTGATGGGAAAAGAGAGAAAGTGACAGAGAGGGGGCATGACATTTGTTTTCATAATATGCAAATCCTTTTTTGTAAAATGTCACTTTGCAATAGAAATAGAAAATAAACCACAACTAACCTATTATGTGATCCATATTAAGAGACAAACTGTTTCAAATTCACTGAGTAATTGTTCTGTGACAGTACCAAAACTGATCTAAATGACCATGAAATTCTAAACCTTTCAGCCTGAATTCTTTAGTAATCAAAGCTCGTGTTTGCTGGTTTACTATTTTGTCCTTCTGTTCTGGATTTTTAATTGATGTTCTTTATCCTATAAAAGTGATCACTAGAAAAGAATGCTACAGCTTTTGCAAGTGAGGTCAGTGGAGAGATTTTGATTGTCTCAATCACCCAGAATGAGATGTAGAGGTGTTCTAGTTTTCATAAAGCGCAACAGAATTTAAAAGGCTGGCAAAGTAATAAAACATAATAAGTTGATGAAAGGTTGAAAGTGTGTTTATTTTTAGTAAAATAAATGTGTTTTATTGGTTTTTTGGTGCTATTTTTTTTTCTCAAAGTAAATAAATAAGCAGTATTAAATGATTCTACCAGTCATTTCAAAGAAAATGTATGCAAGTGATCAGTGTTGGACAAACACTAAACCTTTAAACGCAAATTCTGCATTTTGTCTTTCTTTAACTTTCTCTTTTTCTTCTCATCTGAGAAAGAAATATATCTTCTACTTCCACTGGTCTTTCTTCCCCTGACAATACGTGGAAGGACTAAAGATGACATAAACTGTCAGAGATGAAGAGAGTGTTAAAATGTTGCAAAAAGCAAACAAACAAACATGTCTTTCAATAAGGTATGCCATATGTCATTGGTTAAGCATGTAGGGCTTTCATTTCTTGAAAATACTGCTTAAAAGTGTTGCTAAGAATAACCATCTTATTTTTGCTGAGGTCAGCATTCAGAATTAAAAACACAGTAGCAAATGAAAGTCACTATTCAGATTATCCTGGAAATCAATTTTAACTAATACCAGAACTCCTTTTGTGCCTTTGTGAAAAGCTGAAAGCAGACTTTGCCTGAACTCTCCCCTTAGACCTGGTTGGGATTTTTGTTTTTTGATCAATTTTAAACCTTTTTAATTTGATTTTTGAGTTTTGTTTTTTTTTTTTAATAAGTATCAAGAATCTGAAGTCTAGAAATGCTTGGTTTTTAAGCTTTTATTTCAGGGGGAAAAAGATTACCAATTTTTAACAAAATATTTTGTTGAAAATATTTTTTACAAAAAAGGATTACTTTATGGAAGATTTTCATGATTTTCAAAATTTTCTATGGAATTCTTAATTGGTATCTAAACATATGTGGGACACTGAGATTCTATGGTAGGTAGTGCCACAGAGATTCTGTAGAGACATGAAGCAATGGAGGATAGAGAAGAACAGTAGAAAGGCATAGTTAAATAGGGGGAGAAAAAGGTTTATATATTTAAATACATAAGAATAAAGGTTTTCTGAAAATAGTCAGTGTGAATACATCACAGGCAGGAACTGATGGAGGGAAGAATATATTATGTCATTATTTGGTAATTCTGTGACTATAACACTAGTAGTGTTTCTATATATATAAGGACAATATAGTCTATTATTTTATGGGGGACAATTGTCCTCATAGGATGGCCAAGTTTATCACAGAATGTGGAAAGGTTTTATCATATAGAAACTTTCAGAGAAATCTTCAGATTCCCTTTTTACCTCTCAAATAAACATAATTACTTGATTTTATGTGTGTGGCATTCCGATCTATCTTGTTATTTGAATATATAACCACAATTTCAAGGAATATGTTTCTTTTCCTTTTTTTTGCCATTTAAGAGTTTATAGACAGAGCCACAGGATTTTGCGATGATTTAGTGAAGATTTACTGTGTTTCAGAGGTAACAAAGGAGGGGTTTGGAAAACATTTCCATAATTTCCTGTACCTGGTACCTTATGGAAATAGAAGCCTCACTCATACAAGAGCTTTCAGGAAGAGACTTTTTGGCTCTTGACTATACATGGCTACATCTTCCAGTTCCTGAAGGCATGCACAAACTGTGCTCCAGAGCTCATCACAACAGCAAGTACTGGCACACACTGCAGTTCTATTACACTCTGAAATAGGAATGATATTGGAACAGGCAGAAGAACAGAATTTCTCTATCCAAGTTATAAAGACATAGCTGTATATTCTACGTGAGAACAACTGAAGAAATGTGTCATAGGATAACAATTCCTGACTATTTACAAGGGGGAAAAAAACAATAACAGCTAATTGTTTAACACAAACACTACAAAAACAAAATAACCTGCTGTGCTCTCTTCTGTTTTATCTTAAATAGGACACCACAGAAGGTAATCATTCTAAAATAATGGGGTTGTTTGAACACTACTGGCTCTACTCACATTTTTTAAATATATGAAACTTAACATAAAACTCTAATACAAATTAACACATTCTTGTCATTATAACCAGGGAAAGAAAGAGCTAATGGTTCTTCTGTCAAATAGTGTGTTTTTCTCATAAGGCTCAAAGGGAGTGTAACACTCAGATAACATAGAATTGCCAAAAGTATGTTTCTCCATTGTTTTCTGCCTTTCAAAACTCCCTAGCAAAAATTCTTTGTCAGCTTGCTGACAGAAATTCTCACCAAAAAACTTCCCAAGGAACTTTTCTTGCCAAAGGATCCTGGCACTGTCTATGGTTATCATATCTTCTCGAACATCTGGACTGGCTACATGCCAAGAGACCAGGTACAACCTCCTTTGAACACTATAAAAATTCAGGACAAATTCTGGAAAATTAGGGAAAGAAGAAAGGAGAGAGGACTGCTGACTGTAGCCAGGAGTCTCTCCTCTCCCCTCGCCTTTTTTCTGCACCACTTCATGCTGCCTACCTCTGCACCGGGAGACTGGAACTCTGCCAGCCTGGAGCGAACGGAGACCCACCGTGCCACACACGTGAGTTATATCCTTTTAGCCTCACTATATTTCTAAGGGCCAGAGAACTGCGGCTGAACTGAGATCCGACCTGGCCTGGAACACCGCGTGAGAGGTGAAAACACACATCCTGCATTCCAGAGAACTTAAGCTGTTAAGACCCCCTGCCGCTAAAGAGATAACATCGAAAAGCGGCAGAGAGAGAAAAAAAAAAGGCAGAAAACTGCTTCTTTCTCTTCCCCCCTCCTCCCCCCATTCACACCAGCACGGCAGAAAGGTAGTTTTTTAGTAGTACCTTTTCTCTGTTTCTCGAAATAATCTTAGCTTTTTCCAACCTTTTCTTATTTTTTCCTCTTTCTCTTTGCATCTCTTAGCAATTAATAAAAATCAGTTTTTTGAATCAACAAATAACTTGTATGAGTTTTAATTTTGCTCAAGGGAATATTCGAATCTGTAGTTCTTTCTGCAATATTTAAGCAGATTGGAACATTTCAGGGAGTGCATGAATGTTGTGTGGATAGTCTAAGTTTCAGGTAGGTAGATGCTATCAGAGGTTTCAGTCACTGTTATTTCAGTCAGCTTTTCAGAACCACTACATGTATATTCAACACCTTTTCTTTTCCTTGAATCTATGGATTTAATATTATTTTCAATTACCATATCACCCAAACGTACTAGTCTGTGCCTTTTTTTTCATGGAATCTGTCATTAAGAGTGAATTCTGACTAGTTTCCTCACTTGTGGAGGTTTCCCATTCTTCTCACTGCTGGAGATTCCCTTTTTTTTCCAATCCCTTTTATCAAAGCAGACTTCTGATAATAATGTTGTCTCCCCCCATTCCTTCAAAAACAGCTGCTGTTCTGTCATGCACTGGATCTTCTACTTAGTTTCTCAACCTTTCTTACTGTTACGTACAATGAATTTTGTTCACATCACCTCTTGCTCATATTGTATGAGGATATGAAGCCCAACTTAACAGTTTACTGTTATGAACTGTCCCCCAGTTCTTAGTACAGAAAAAAATAAAATAGCAGATTGGCACAAATGTGTAGAACAGAACCTCCCCAGACTGACTCCAATTCCATTTTCTGGTAAGCATAGTGGACCCTGCATCGTCTGCTTTTTCCTGAAAACTTTTGATTGAGGAAAACTTCATTCCCTTCAAAGGCTTTTGGATATGTAAAAAAAAAAAAAAAAGTTATGATGAGTGAAACCACAAGAGCAATTGTTTAAACGTTGGTTTGCATATTTATAGGCTTTATTTACACATAATACCTTGAGTTCCACAGATGTCATAGTGCATTTTTTTTTCCTAAAATTGTCCCTCACATCTTATATTTCAAGGATAATTAAAGCCAAAATGTGACTTGCCCAGAAAATTTTGATGTCACCAAGCTGTCCTGGAAGGAATCCATCAAATGAAATTGATTTCTGCTAAACAGAAGGTCTTATGTATCATAGAATCATAGAATCAGATGGGTTGAAAAGGACCTCTGAGATCATCAAGTCCAACCCCTGATCCACTATCACGGCAGTTACTAGACTATAATATACTAGATTATATGAGTCTTTAAAATTTTGAAATATAGAAATATTCACTAAAGTGTTTAGGAGAAAGGAGAGATACCACAACAAGATGTTGGCATTGTTAGCAGGAAATTTCTGAAAAGGAATTAGAACAAGAGAAGCAGTGAATCTAGGATGATGAATAACAAAGTGAAAGTAAGTGGATAAGTAGCTGGGAGCACTGAGAAATTTGGGATATGTCAGATGATGGATGTTAAGTCCTACTGAGTTTGCAATGTGCTGAAGGACAGAAAGAAAAGCATGTGGGACTGAAAGGACCGCAGAATTGACTGTGGCTAATTCATTCTAATGCCCTCATTACCAAGTTGCTGCAGAAACATGGAACAACAGATTTTTGGACTAAGAATTGATGAAAAATCCTATAACTTAAAAAACCTCTATTCCCTGGACTATATAACATATAAAAGATTAAAAACTTTAGCTTTACCATTAAAGAAAAAAAGAAAAGAGAAGAAAAAGGCAGTAAGGCCAGATACTCAAAAAGTTTCCCCTTAGGATTGGTGTTAAGTGTTTTTTCATCAGGACTAGCCAACTAAACTAAACAATGTTTAGCCCTTTCAGTACATTCCTAGAAAAGATGTAACATTCTGCAAGTTGAAGAAGCTACCTGGCTTTTACATTACCCTTTTCTGCCCTCAAAACTGATGATTGCCAGAATGGCTTCTTGATTCAGACTTGTCCATCACAGCTTATTTACTTGTCCATTCAGTTTGTTTTAAGGAAAACATTTGACAAAGTATCAGAGAAAAAAAAAAAGACTGAGGGTACTGATCTCCAAATTGAAGCTAATGCTGCATCTCCCTTAAAAAAACTTCTTATGAACACACTCACAGAGTCATAGAATGTCTGAGTTTGAAAGGTATTTCTGGAGGTCATCTTGTTCAGCCATACAGTTCAAGCAAGGGTTGAACTGGATGGCTTTTGAATATCTCCAAAGATACTCAAAACTCTTCAACCTTCGCAATCTTCCTGAGCAGCCTGTGCCAGGGCTCAGTCACCCTCACAGTCAAAAAGGGCTTCCTGATGTTCAGGCAGAACCTCCTGTGTTTTAGTTTGTGACTATTTTCTCTCATATGGTCTCTGGGCACCACTGAACCTGGCTCTATTCTCTTTTCATCCTTCCTTCAGGTATTTGTAAACACTGAAGCCTTCTCTGAGTCTTCTTTTCTCTAGGCTGAATACTCCTACCATTTCTCATAGAAGAGATGCTATAGTCCCTTCATCATCTTTGGGATTGTCTGTTGAACTCTCTCAAGTATTTCCATGTCTCTGCTGTGCTGGAGAGCCCAGAACTCGGCCCAGCACTCCAGGTGTGACCTCACCAGTGATGAATAGAATCACCTCCCTTGACCTCTTGGTGGGATGGTGAGATTTCCTTGCTCCAGGCTTTCGTCCCAGTCTCCAGGGACTGAGAATCCTGAAGGCTGGTCTTACTACTGAAGACTCTGGTGAAGAAGTAATTCAGTACCTCAGCCTTTTCTATGCCCCGTGCCACTAGGACCCCTGTCCCATTCAGCAGCGGAGGCATATTTTCCCTAATCTTCTTTTTGGCATTTATATACTTACAAGAGCCCTTCCAGGTTTTTAGACATCTTTTGCCATATTCAACTCCAAGTGGGCTTCAGCTTTCCTGAATGCTCTTCATGCTTGGACAATGTCTCTGTATTCCTCCCATGCTATCTGTCCCTGCATGTACCTTCTCTAGACTTCCTTTTTAAGTTTGTGTTGCTGATAGGTGACAGAAAATGTCACTATTTGAACTGGGAGTGTAACAAAAGGGTCACAAATGGGTGTCTTGCTTGAGTTTGTAACATGATACTTATATAAAAACAAATAAATAAACACAAACAAACAACAAAACTTAAACCTGAGAGAGAAAACTTTACATAGCCTGGAATCCTGAGGAACTGTGCTTTTACAGGAAAAAGTTATCATGTTACCTAAAGGCAGACATGGCCAGGCAATTAATCTCATATGGACAATTTCCAAAGCAACTCTGTTGCTTTAAGAATAAGCTTAATTAAATCAAAATTTATACTATGCCTTGATTTCTTTCTTTACTGTCACATTAGTCTAAGAAGACCTCAGGAGCTCTGGTGTGCCCCCTGGCCTCCGGTTGTAGCCAGAATGGAGAACCACCCAACCCTGAAGTCATCACGCAGCATAGCCAGCCGAGAGAACGAAAGGAATCTCCAGCTATGACACACTGAACCTGTCATCCTCAAGATAACAGAAAAGAAACTTTAAAAGTGCTACAGAAATTGTTACAAAAAAGAAGAAAACTTTCTCCTGGACTGTTAAATAGGGGAGAAATGCTTTTGTCGGACCTGGTACTCAGCCAAATGCCCAAGCCCACAGCGAGGACCTTCCCCCCTCCCTTGCCTTCCCAAGGCGGGGAATAAATAAATAACAATAAATAACAACCTAACATTCTTTTCATAAGGTAATTATAACTGTTGTTGTATATATTATTCCTTAGTCTTTATCTTGTTAGTAATAAATCTTAGTATTATACCCCTTACGTCAAGCCTCTGTTTTGTCTGTATAAAACCTCTCTCAACTTATAGTAACTGTGTGGAGGGGGGAGTTTGAGAAAAAATTGATCCCTGATAAACCCATGACATCCACACTTACTACACTGAGAGCCACCATATACTCCCTTTTACAGACCTGGTGATATTTCTCTTGTTGAGAGCATCCACCACTCTTTCTTAGTAACAAACAGGAAGAAAAAGAATCTCCTAACTTTGAAAATAGTTATTGGTTCAGGCAGGAGACCTCAGTAACATTCGTATCCGGTATTTCTGCTCTATTGCCTGAATCATATTGCTACGTTAGGAATGTATCAAATAATTATCTTCAAAATTAATAAATAGTATATAAATATTTTATATCAAATTCCATTCTTTATAAATTTCAAATTGATGATACTTTTTAATGTATTAATACTGTTTGAAGTATTCTAGGAAAATTACGTTAAACTAGCTGTATAAATTTGAATGTTAGAAAGTTGTTACAAAGATTATTGATTTTATACAAATACTTATGCATTGTCCGCACAGCTTTTGTTAAGTTAGTTTTCTGTATTAATGTCACAGACATTAAGTGAAAATTTATGCTGTTAGTCTAAAGAACTTTCCTGCCAAGAAATTAATTTAAGAAGTTACAATTAGCATATATGAAATTATCAAAATGTGTTACATGGGAAATTAAATACCTTCACAGGAAAAGCTGCAGAAAGGCAAAAGCATAATACTTAAAAGAGGTCTATAAAAATGACTCAGTTTAGGCAGCATGGTGGAAAATCTACATTTACTTCAACACCAGAAGGATAAAATTAAACCTTTTTGTAAGATTAACAAATATGGCTAAATGAGTCAAAAGAAGATATTAAAAAAATACATCATCTATTAAACTACAGCATCTTCCATTTTGGGACATTCAAGTAAAAAGTTGGTAAGTACTTCCTGTTTTCAGTACATTTGAATATTTTTACCAGGTCATGCTGTTACTTCAGACCTTTTTGCTGGAACCAATTTTATTTCTGCTGATACATATAATGTCTGTTACAATTGTTACAGAAGAAAATATATTAAACCTCATGTTAAGTACAGAAATAAAAATGCTAAAACTAACATGACAAAGAAAGAAAACATTTCCAGACTTTATCACACTTCAAAACAAATCAGCAACAAACATGCTTAAAAAATATACAAATACGTAAACCCAAGTTCTAAATAAAAGATGAATGTCATATTGCAATTAACTCTGCCAGAATATGGGAAACACCTCTATAAAAAGAATGCATTTTTTTTCAAAAATAATATATGTATGGCATCTGGTAGTACAAAGGACTGAAGAAATATATAGAACAGGCTGTTCAGATATTGTGGCAGTGTGGGCAAGTGGAATTTCTTATTCATAGCTTGTGAAACTGCCAGCTTTTAGCAAACTTCACTACCTAATATCACAGATTACGACTCTAAGAAATCTCCCAATTTTTCCTATGTGATCCCCAAAACAGTGATGTTTATGCTATAAGAGGCTTTCCCACTGCCTTAGCTGAACTTCAAGACTTACTTTACAAAATTCTTCATTTACGTCTTTGACTCTGACATGCAGCCCTTTAAAATGGACCCCATACAACAGTGTCCTTGAAAAACCTTACAAAGGTTGAGAAAATATGAAGATGGAAAAAAGGAGCTCTAGATAAGAAAACAAACCTGGCAAATAGCAGCTTCTCACTAGTTTTTTGCCTTGCTCCTGTTCTACCAACTGTGATTAGTATTGTCATAATAAAAAGCAGTACTTTGTTATTCTTCAACTTTTGGTAGCATCTTTCCCAAGTTGCTGGCTGCTGCTGACGCTCAACTTAAACCTGATACATCTTTACAATTCAAGTCATGCATCAAAGCCTCTATTTGCCTTTGAACAAAGTGAGATAAGCAATGGCCTACAACTAATTTCAGGATATAGAAAGACACATGAAGTCACGTTTCAGAGGTAGAACTGCTTCAGGACAAGCAGTGTTTCTGTTACCTTATTGCAGCCTTGGAAAGTGAAATCAGTGCCTGCTAAAAGCCAGATTCACTAGACATTTACAGGTTTGTGAAACAATGGTTTAGCCTCAGGTAATCCACTTTAGATCCATCAATACATTATAAACAGGAGCAGAACTGTAATTTTGTTGTTGTTGTTGTTTAAATGGTTTTATAGACTGCACTCCACTGAACTTCAGTATTTTGTCAGTCAACAGTTGCCATTTGTTCTTTCCAGTGCTGGCTAAAATGTCTTTGGGAATAACAGCAGTTTCAAAGTTACAGTGTTTTTGTTTGAGGTCAATATTCTACAAAATTTTATAGAAATAGAAGATTAGAATTATTTGCATTGCTGGTGACAATGCTTTATCCTATCCCCCAGCTGTACCCAGTGTTACTATCCCCACAAGTAATTCATGTTGCTGAAATTGAATTAATAATTGGTCATATAAAAGTCAGCTGCAGATTCTCAGTGTTAGGAGCTGCTAGATGTGGCAGCCTGGCAAGGGTGAGATTGCTGAGGACCATAACCCCACGTCACTGGGGTTCCCCCAGCTTCCCATAACATAAAACCTAAGTGCCTGTTTCCTTATCAACATAAATGCACATAACCAGCAGAATCACTGCATAAAGCCATGCCATTCACAAGCTGTGCAAGAAAGGACCCCTGAGCAGTCCCAAAATAAAGTTGCTGGCAGTGTTACTGTGATCCTTGTGAAGGGACAACTCTGTCTGACACCATCCACATACACACTGTGAAGTCTGTGTCACTGTGAAGTCCATGTCACTTTTCCCACTTTTGTCTTCATTCATTCCACAGGTCTCCAAGAACCTCCCCTCACAAAGCATCTTTCCCCCTCCAAACACATTTCTTCACCTCTCTCTTCTTCCTTGCAGATAGAGAGACTTCTCTCCATCATATTGATGAATATCTGCCTGCCACAGGGTCTGGGACATTCAGTTTTGAGAAAAATTTCCTTGCATCTTTGGTTGAGTTCCTTTACAGAGCTCTTAATTGAAAAAATATGCTTGGCTTTGCAAGTTTCTCCACCCATCTTCACACTCAGACAAAGTGCTTATTCCACATACCACAGGTTCAGTTTCTGGCCTAGGTGACAAATAGGAGAGCCAAACCACTGCCTAGTGCTTAGGTGACAATAAGATGATTACCTGGACCTTATATTTTACAAGATATTTCCCCTTTGTACTTCCTACTTCTATTAATTTCTGCATTTTTGTTACAAGTCACTGGCTGGCCAGGCCCAGCGTCTCAGTAACATGATTTCAGGTTTTGTATGTGAGCAAGTATGGAAAGGAGATATAAGGTAATTCTGCAGTGGGGGGTAAAAAATCCCCATGTATTGCCCTCAGGTATGCCATGGTGCTCCAAAGAAGTGACTGCTCTCTTTCCAAATCCACCATTATGGGGCCAATAGCTCTACTGAGTTTGACCGGGCAAATATTTTTTGACATTGTGTGTGGCCCCTTTCAATCAGAACTTCAATTATTGACCAAACTGCCACAGAGGCAGTTTGTACACTTACCTCCTGTAAGTTTACACAGGACACACAGGGGTTTCAACATCCCAGGTCATATAGTCAAGGAAGGACATGACAGAATATATGCTGAGGGACTGACGTTTCAGGTAACAGAACATCCCTCATTTAGCCTATATGTGAGAGCTGTGGTGGGTATTCCCTGCTGGTGATACTGGTGGGAGACCTTCCAAATCAAGGAAGAAATATGGATAGTTTTTTCTTGAGGCACTAGACACTTGTAACAGAAAGTTAGATAGAGAGCTCTGATAAGAACTGTTCCTGCTATAGTTAAGAAACTGGTGTCCCTATTGGAAAGATTTTAACTGATTTGAGAAATTATTACTATCTCTTTTTTTTTTATTATATATAGAAGATATATTTTACTTAGAAAAGGAGTTCTCACCTAAGCTAGTTCTTGATTGACAGTCTTGGTTTTTTAAACAAGGCTCTTGTTTAAAAGTTACTCAAATAGTAACTTCTGTAGTCTTTAAACATAGGTATAACTAGTTTAAACAATTGTGATTAATCATGGAAATAAGGGAATGGGATTTTTTATCACCCAAGTCACAGGACAACCCTGCAATATTTAGACGACATGGAGGAGGAAGTGGTCCAGACATACTGTGAATGCCTTTGCATCCATATCTGCTGCTGTTTGGAGAAAGTTGACAATCTTGAAATTTCTTAGGCCTTGAAAGAAGATTTGCAAGTGAAAGATATGACTAATAAAGGTCTTGTTTGGCCTAGAATTTCTGCTAGTCTAATTAAAAAATATGCTGATAGATATTTTAGACTGAAAGGTATATGTGATTCACAGCACATGAAACAGCACAGCCATGAAACAAGATGACAACCAACAGGTGTTGGGTTCAGTTTTTTTTCAATGTTTGTCAGTCCACAGGCTTGTAGCCCGGATTAGCCCTGGCACATGTTGTCTTCTGCTGAGTGTCATGGTTGTGGATGGAAAGGGAACAGGCAGAGGAACAAAGAACACAAGTTCATAGAAAAAAAAGATTTCATTAGTCTACTGAATATCAGGCAATTAGTTTCATAGGACAAATTACATAAAAATTTAGGGGAGACAAAGTGACTTTGAACAAAGACTCAAAACACTTGAATATATGTTTGAATATACCAAACCCACAAAAATATGAACACACTTTACCAAATTATTGTGTATATTTGTATGATTTTCAAAAAAAAAAATTCCGTCTTCCAACAAGCATTAAGAGTGTCAGATGGGTGACTGAGACAACATATTCTCTACCTTCAAAATCAACTCAAACGATGAGACCAGCTTGAGTGTACAATGTATATAAAACCAGTAACGTGAAGGTCACTTGAACAATTGAAAAGATAAGTGAATGGTAGAGATATTTTGAGCAGTACTGGAATGATTTTGTATACGTGCAATAAGTGAGCAACAAGTCAAAGATGTCAGCCTATAGGAGAATAGTATGGCTTTAGTTTTATTTACTGGAAGGGAAATATGTCTACTTGCCGGTTTCATTTTCACCTTCCTAAAAGAGCTTTACTCAAGGGTATTAGAACTGTACATGACATGTACATACTAAATATTTGGGGTTGTTTTGTGGGTTTTTTTGTTTGCTTGTGGGTGGGGGGTTTGTGTTTTTTTTTATTTTATTTTGTTTTGTTTTTTCTCCTAGAAGTGTTACACTGAAGCAAATAATATCTGAAAGGCACTGAGAAGCTTAGGAATTTTAGGTTCAAGCATTTTGTAAAGAAGTACAGATTTCAATATGTACCCACTAGCCACTGTCACAGTCAATTCAATGAATTAGAAGTAAACAGTATGGAAATAATTTAAAAAAAATTCCTTTCTGAGGAGTCTAGTATACATTTCTTAGCTCTGTTAAATTACACATTAATACTAGAAAAAAGTAATTTTAATTTTTTTCTAACTGAAGATGAAATGGTTTGTAACAGTACCTGCAAAGACATCAGGGTTTTGAAAGGGTCCCATAAAGGCAAATCCCACAAATGGGATCTCCTATCATATTGCAAGTAGGACTCATTGGGTGCCATCTAGTTCCCTAAATACACATGTCAAGTGGTATTTTGAAAGCTATAGAGTATCTGGGACACGTGGATGTAGCTGCTGTTTGTGACACAGGAGACCTACAAAATACTTGCTTCTTTCTAAACTAGTAGATGAAGGTCTGGTGGGATTCCATAGGACATTTGAAATGGCACCAGGTGCTTTTAGCTGGGAAACTGTATCCAGTCCCATGTCTCTAAAAGAAATTGATAGCACAAAACACAGAGAGGCAACTCTTCTTGCTGTATGATGAAGTGAATTTGTTGTCACTCTAGACAGACACAATGAGTGACACAATAGCTAGACTGAGGGAAAGGGGGAAAAGAAGACACTGCCTTTTCCCTTTTACAGTAAAAGATCTCAGTTCTGGGGCAAAAATCCTAGTTCAGATTAAAAAAATAAAAGAGGATTCCTTGCTCTAGGAAACCATAAATTATGCCAAGTCTCGAAAAACATTTTCCTAAACTGAATTAGTGTAGATGTGTTACAATTTTGAGATTGCAGTTACACGAAAGTTGTTAAGTGCAAAGCTTAACTGAAGAGGAAGATTGTGATAAAATTTCTTGGAAGTAACAGTTATCAAAAACTCAGCTTTTGAAAACTGGAAACTTGGGGGAGGTTACATACAGAGGCAGTGAAAGCATTTCAGTGAAGATTTGTCTGTGGGTCTACACTGAGTTCTGGAATAACTGGCACATTTTCCCACGATTCTTCACAATGTAACCATTAGAGTGGTTGAGGGTATTTGAACACTGACACATGTCCTCAGAAATCCTAGAGCCCAGCCTGGATAATTACAGCAATGCTATACTTCTGAGTATGCAGGAATGAATCATAAAGAAGGATCTGAATGAGGATTCTGCAGCCAAACTTGGCAATCAGGTACTACATGTAGAAGTGCTATCCTAAGGATACAGTCTACATTGATGAAGATGTACTTAAAAAATGTAGGAAATAGGTCCAAGGAGTGGTAGATCTCTTATTTGGGTCAAAGAGAAAGAGATATAGGAATGTTCCCTGTCTTTGAACTGCCTTCACGCTGATCTGTTATTAGCACAGACAGAACAGGTAGGAGAGAGTCTGGTACGTACATTCAAGATCATTGAAGGACCTTCTCTCTCAGATTTGGGTCATCTGGAGCATGAAAACTGAATGCTGACAGGGCAAAGATAGTAATGTGTATAGTTCTGCAGATGTTCTGCAAGTCACTTTTTAAACCTACAGGCTTGTTTCTCAAATACAATGATAGTATTTTGTATACAAAATAGAGTCACACCTATTGTGACTCTATTACTGTAGTTGAGAGACCCACATACACGATATTTAGAAAACAATCCATGCACCAGACTTGCTACAACATCTGAAATTTGCTAGATACTGTTTTTCTGATATACCAGAAAAGACAGTAGACATAGTTAAAAGGAGTGCAAAGTTGGTTTCCAGTTGGTTTCCCCATGTTGAACGACATGTTCCAAATAGCCCAGCTCATTTCTCCAGTCTGTTGAGGTCCCTCTGGATGGCACCACAACCCTCTGACATATCAGCCACTCCTCCCAGTTTAGTGTCTGCAACAAACCTGCTGCAAGTAAACTCTGGTCCATCATCCAGATTCTTTAGGAAGATGATGAACTGAATTGGACTCAATATTGATTTCTGGTCTATATTGTTAATTGCTGGCCTCCAGATAGACTTGGTACCACTGAACACCACCCTCTGGGCCCTGCCATTCCTTTCAAATACATCTCTCTGTCCTTTCACCCAGTCCATTCATAAACAAGTTGTCTCTGAGGATCTTCTAGGAGACAGTGTCAAAATCCTTACTGAAGTTGAGGTAAACAATATCCACTGCTCTCCCAATATTTGCCAAGGCATTTCACTGGTGAGGGTTCTCAGATCAGTCAGTCATGAATTCCCTCTGATGAAGCCATGATGACTACTCCTGATGACTTTCTTATGCTTCATGTGCCATAAAATTATTGTCCTACTGGACAAAGATACTTTTGTCCTGCCTAGTGAAATGCACCCTTTCTATCCTAAGCAGATGCTGATTCTTAAATAAGTTCTGGATTCATACAAGCTAAACCTCTTCCTGACATCCGCTCTGCAACCAATTGTTGGCATACAGTATCAGCTTTCACCCTTTAGCCTCACCAGAAGACAGGATTGGGAACACCACCCAGGCCCCTAGAGCTCTACTCACTATCTCCAGATTGTCCCACTGTTGCCCACAAGGAAAAATATCTGGGGATAACAGCCAGAGGGCTGAACAAACCTCAGCAGTGTCTCTGTAACATCCTGGATCCAGGCACCCATAAGCAGAAAACTTCTTTAGACAACAGGTCAGGTTAGCAGATGGGTTCCTCTGTGCCTTGCAGAAGGGTCACCCACTCCTATTACTTATCACTTACCCAAATGCCTCACTGGAAAGCACATCTACCTCTTCCTCAGCTTTAAAGTCAGTGGACCTGTACTCTAGTGACAAACCGCTTACTTTTGTTGCTTCTATTTTATTTTCCTAAGTTGCAGAGATATGATTAAAGTGTTATCTGAGCAGGGTTACTTCTCAAGTGTCATATTATTATACACTGGCATGCATTGTTTGACAGATGAAAAAAGTTCCTTTCATTGGTTTGTGCCCCTGGCCATTGATGTGGCTGGTGGCAGGCAGAACTACTAGTCTCATTTTCTGTGCTTCTATCCATAGTGCTATTCCCAGAGATCAAAAACTTTTCTATATCCCTATAAGTAGTTGTAGACAGGACTACTTAAAATGTAAGTATGGTTGCAATGTGGAGTTTTGGGAAATGTTTCAGGAATGGTAAGGATATTTGAAAATTCTTCAGCATGACTGGAATGTTCAGGTTTTGGTGAAAGATCCTATTTCAGTCAAGCATCTGTGGGTGTATGGCAAAATACAGTATGCAAGCAGTGGCTAGTAAAAAAAGGTTTGATAGTTCAGTGGATGTACATATTTGTGGTTTGTACCTACAACTTTTGATTACCAAATAAATTGACCAGAAGTACTGTAGCTTGTAGCTAAGCTAAAGCATCCATGAGGGATTGCTCCAAAGCATGTCTTTTGTTTGAGACTCAAAAGAAGAGAATACAACAGCACTTTCAGTTTCCACATGAATACCTCATTCTCCTCTTTCTGTAGGGTTTTAACGTTCCTTACTGCTATATGTGAACTTGGTCTATGTCACTTCCACATCATCTATTAAATTTGTTTCTTACCTTGTGTATTTCAAAGTTGTTGATCATCAAGGGCATAAATAAAACTATCCCTCTCTACATATTGTGCTTTCCCCACATCTTTTACTTTTTCTAATTCTCTAATTCTCAGAAGGTTTTTTGCTGGTTTTCAGCTCTCAGATTCAGAAATTTACACCCTAATTAAACTTTTGCTTCTATTCTTGGAACAGTCTCCTTTGTCATAAAGAAATACTTTCACAAAAATTTTTTCTTCACACACATGACTAATTATTCATCATGTTCTCTCCTTTTGATGTGTCCTTTCTACTTTAGATTAAGATGCTAAAGATTCAATCTATGTATCGAGGACACCTATGACATGTTTAATAAATTAATCCTAAAAATAATCATCTTAGTACTTTCTAAACTTCAGAATATTATATTCAATTTAATTTCTTCACAATTTAAGTGAAGAATTTGTCATATTTGCAATAAGCATGGAATGTGTTATAAAAATATAGATCTGCTGCTTTACTAAAGTTTATAAAGGTTGAAGGAAATTTCTATCTTTCATAGTAATGTAGTATATATATCACACATCTAAAAAGATTTAAAATTAGGTCTACATGCTATTTACAGAAAAAGAGATACAGTATTATTTGTTTGTTTCCTTGTGTTCAGGCCTTCAATGGTAAATATGGAAAAAACAAATATAGTTAAGATGAATTTAACAAAATTTTTGTCTGTTTACTGTTGCTATTCAGTCTTTTTATAGAACAATGTTTTTTCTATGTGAGAAGGGTGCTAGTTTTGGCTGGGGTAGAGATAATTTTCCTCACAGTGGCTACTGTGGGGCTGTGTTTTGTATTTGTGTTGATAATACATACAATACATAGTGTTAATAACATAGGGATGTTTTTGTTATTCCTGAACAAGGCTTACATGGAGCCAAAGTCTTCTCTGTTTCTCATACTCTCATGCTGGTGAGGAACTTGGGACTGCATGGGAGGTTGGGAGGAGACACAGCTGGGACAAGTGATCCAAACTGATCAAAGGCATTTCCATACCATAAGGCATCATGCTCAGTATATAAACTGGGGGAAAGAAGGACATTTGGAGTGATGACGTTTGTCTTTCCAAGTAACCATTACGTGTGATGGAGCCCTGCATCCTGGAGATGGCTGAACTCCTGCCTGCCCATAGGAAGCAGTTAATTAATTCCTTGTTTTGTTTTGCTTGTGTGCGGCTTTTGCTTTCCCTATTAAACTTGCTTTATCTCACCCCACAAGTTTTCTAGCTTTTACTCTTTCAGTACTCTCCCTGATCCTCCTGCTGGGGGAGTGAGCAAGTGGCTGCGTGGTATTTGGTGGCTGACTGGGGTTAAACCATGACAACAAGTGAGAAATAGAATTCATGTTAAAATCCCTACTAAACTAAAATGTGTTGAAAAGGTTAGATTTGTATTCCTGCATCTGAGTCAACAAGTGTAGTTTTGCATCAAAGGCAGCATTTGAAGCAAGAGGAACTTATTTTGTATATCTATATCAGTCCTGATGTAGAGTGGAAAATAGATACAGTACACTTAGAATACTGTTTTTCTTATGATAACTAAAACTACATTAAATTCATCCGAGCAAAACCCTGTGAAAGATTTCCATTATTACAGTAAATGTATTGGAATAAAAATTCTTGCAGTGAGTTTTATCCTCAGTACCTTACAATTTAATTATACATTCCATCAGACTTAACACAAAGAAATCACAACTCTAAACCAGATTTACTGTATTTCTTTTGCTCTTTCAGTAATGTATCATAAGTTACGTTAAAAGAAGGCATTCATATTCCAAAACATTCCTAATATTTTAAATTGCATTCGCAGGTTTCAGAACATCCATTGAAATGTCCATTTTTGGCAAAAGAATTTTGTTCTTTTTTATTATATAAATCACAAGATAATGTTTCTGATCAAATTTTTATTTATGAAAAACATTTTTTTTCTGAGATTTCTTTTTGGTATCTTAGTATTGAATTTTCTGCGTTAAGTCAGATTTCGTGGTGGTGTGGAAACCCTTCTTTACGTATCTCAGAGGCTTGTCTAATCTACCATTGCTCATTTTGCCCTGACATTTATGCAGCAATATCTACTCAGAGTCAATATAGTTAGGTAAGTCTGGGCAATGTTCCAAAAGGAACCATTTTGCTTTACAATGAAACAATCCCCACTCAACACAATTCCAGGGATATCCTTCCTTGGCTGAATGACACATTTATGATTCTTCAATGTTATTCCATTTTTGTGAGCTCCACCAGCATTTGTAATACCAATTATAACTTATTTATTTCCATTAACAGCCTCAAGTCATTTATGAGGCCATCTCTGCTCACAGACTGCATGAAATAATTCAATACAAACAAAGGATTTTTTTCCCCAGAACGTGCTTCTTTACTGGATGCTGAAAGAAGTCCCTTCCAAACCGAATAAGCATTTACCCGAGGAAACTATATCTTTCTTTTGTGTTCTTTTGTAAATTTGGCATTCCCAGAGTTTAATAAAGAGTTATGAAAACTCTTTCCCTATGGCCACAATCACATCCAACACTCATCAGCTACTCAAGAATAACAAACCTTTAGAGATTTATAGTTTCTTGTGACAGAGAGGAAGACTGTGTTTATAGAACTCAGTCCTAGACTGCAACAAAAGGAAAATGTACTACCTCTGTGATAGTACTGCCATATTACCAGTTCTCTTTTAATCCAGGATATAGAACACTGCCTGCCAATCAACCGCTATACAGAAAGTCATGCTCTCAGATATAAATGGGTAAAAAAAGGAAATCAAAACCAACAACAACAACAAGGGAAACACAGAAGTGTTACTGAAGCATGCACAAAGCCAAGGGGCTTTATTTGTAATCTCATCAGCTCCAATACTGATTCTTCTGGGATGGCCCATGTCAAGTCACTGTGTTTCATCAACATCATTGCTTTAGGCATAAAAGACAGCAGTCATGCTTAACTACCTGTGTCATAAGATTCATGAAGATTCACTGGTTTGTACTTGTAGCAGTGGAATTTTAAGTAAATGCTTTCTTATTAAATACTAACACATTATTTTTATTGTAATTCTAATAAGCTAACTAACAGACATATCTGTGCCTTCAGTCCTCTACAAAAGTGTCTGTTTTAAACTGATAAGCGTGCTTCTAAATTCTGTAGCAGGAACACACTGTGTTAATAGTGTGCCCCATACTCCAAGCAGTATTTGGGTACAAATTCTCCTCAAATGCAGGCAGACTAAACCACATTTCAACTTCTGGTTATAAACTCCTGTTCTCTAATTAGTTAGCATAGTACCCTTGGGTGTTTACTTACACCTGTCCAACACTTTCCTCTGCCTTTCACATGCCACCTTTTTTGGGTATTTTATGAAAAACCTCAAACTTTCAGGGGTTTAAAAATCATGTACACAGTTTGATTTTCAATAGACTTATTTGAATATTTTTAGAAGGTATGAAAGCACAGCCTCCATTTAAAGTGTCATTATTAGTAGATCTGTACATATTAAGTAGTTTTCATTGATAACAGAATGCTAAAGAGGTGCTCATTACTGTTTACAGCAATGGCCTACATTTTGGAGGATAAATAAAGGTACATAATAACTACTCCATTCAATTTTAAGGACTAGCCAAAGTGATTATTATCTTCATTTGTTAGCAGTCATTATGCACTTGATACATGCACTGCATACCCACTACACTTGCACTGAGAAAATGACTAACTGAATTTCTACAACACCACCACAAATTTTGTGCTCTAAAATTGTATACAGTACACAGCTCACTGCAAGAACCCACTTCTGCTAAGTGGGTGTTAGGTGAGTACTTGGTGCTTACTTTAAAGTGGATCTGTGTTAATATAGATGAGAATACATAATAGATAGGTAGCTCTAGATACTATATCTTACAAATATCATTGATTGGGTACTTTGGGGTGTTAATATATGTATGAACTTGGTTCCGTAGATGTTTTAAAATAATACAGGCAGTTAAAAATCATATTTATTCTGATGCTTTGAAAATCCTTGACAATTAAGGGTCATCAGAATATCAGATACAGTTCTGTAAAAATTACTATGTCCAAGTTCATAAACAATGAAACAATCATTAGAAAGATCCTCTTTGAGAGAACTGTAATAGTTCAAAGAGACTTAAAAAATATGCTACATGAAGCACAGTGTCCTTGGACCCAGATCCACAGGCTGACTTCTCTGACTGTCTTTGGTCTGGTCTCATTCTATTGGAGTTGCCTGAGATATTTGGCTCAAAGTTGCATGTGGTCACCAACATGAAGCTGCTCGTCTTCTCTCGCAGGGGTACTTTGAGCCTGAGAGATTGTTGCTTGATGTCTTGCTTGTCACCCAGCTTCCCTTCTCATGTGGGGCAGCCAACCTTTGCTGCTTCCTGATATGGTGCGTTTAACCAAGATTTCACCGAAAAAAAGCCTCAGAGCAGAAAATGAAATATCCCAACACAAGAAGATTATGTGGGCTGAGACAGGGTAAATAGATGCTTAACTGGCCTTACATTAATAAAAATAGCGATTTTCAATTTCAATCAAGGTGATAAATGTCATCTTAAGCATCAACATCCATACATGAATCCCAGTCTCAGAGCCAAAATGTGTGCAAATGTATTGAGTAAGTCATGCTACATAATTTGTCACTCTTGGCTGAAGTCAGTTCTTCAGGTATAATTATAAAGCCATTTGGTTCTAGGGATGAAAAATTTCTCAACAGTCAAAAAATAATCAACAAAATAAAAAAGAAAGCAAAAGAAAATTCCTGTATTCATGGTGTTTTTCATTTATAAGAAAAAGAAAATTAATTATTTCTCAGCGACATATATTTTATTAAATCATATTGACAGCATGAAAGTGGCATTTTAAAATTTTAAACCGCATGTTGTTTCAATCATTGATGTTCTCAGTAAATATTAGTTAATTCAGGAAGCATAATGACAGACCTAATCTGATATCCAAAGGGGTAACTAAAAATCATTCTTAAGAATAGCTTATATTTTCTGTTCTTTCCTTCTGAGATTTGGGATTCTGTTCCTCTAGGGTTAGTCTTAAGTTATTTTTTACAGCTATGAAAAGGAAATCAAAACCTCCAATGCAAGGACAAAGTTTATTTCAATATTCACTATTAATTTTCCTATTAATGTAAAATATAATAATTTGGAAATTCTTACACTGGATTCCCAGAACTATCATGAAAACATTTCCATGTCTGCTCATTTAACTATGCAAGGGCTAAAAATTCTTTTAGGCCCTTAGTGACATCAAGCTTATCTGCAATTAATTTGAGCACATGCTTTTATATCAATACAGTGACTTGTTTGCATAAGTCTTTCATATTTAAGCAATACATAATCATTATAACTCACATTTTGATATTTTAAATATCCATGAGTACTAATGGGGATAAAACACCTGTTTTTCCATTGCAGTCATGTTACTCAGCACTAGAGCTAAATTGGGGAAGGTCAAAAGAAGTAAAGCAAGTTGCCCGAAGTCACAAAATTAATCAACCTAGTGAATGTTATAGGGAAGGACTAGCAGGCCAGAGGCAAAATATCAGACTAAACACCTTTCTATTGTCTTATTTCAAAATGTAGCTTCATTGATTTTTATTCCTCCTATAAAAATAAATCAAGGAATTGTCACATGTTCAGCTGGATTGTTGGTCTGTTTCTTTTAATATATGGATTGAGATTTATTGTTCTTGAATCTGAAGGAAATACCCTGATTATTAAGGCAATATAATAATCTCTCAAAAACCAGAATATAATTCAAAATCTGTGTACTTGTGTGCCCATTTATCTAATATTAATTTCTCATGCATATCAGATGTATGGTAATGTAATTTAAAATATCGCCTTGGTTCAAATTAAAATACAAGAACCTCTTCGTAATTCTTCATTAGTTTGAAGTTTAAAAATTTTTTTTACATATATCTATTTGGATGGTAAAGAATAGCTGCAATTTGTTTCCTTGTCATAGACCTCAGAACAGTATGAACATGATTGTTGAAGAGTGGTGTCTGTAGAGCTTGGTTCACACCCAATAAATACATTTTCAAAATGTGTGGCTGTAAATGGACAGAATGACATAAATTACTTTCAGAGAAAACAGAATTCAGTGTGAGAGAGGAGTCACCAAAATAGTGGAGAAGCCATCCAAGGAAAAGTATTGTAACATAGTACTAGGAGGAATGTCTCAAGGACTTCATGATTGAATACTGTAGATACTACTCCATGAAAACCCTGCTTTCCAAACAAAATCTGAGCTTAATCACCTGTGTGTTCTTGATCTAAAACATATTACAAAAGAGGGAAAAATACTAGTTAGGTTTCTCTCTCCATCTTTTTTCACTGATTCATGGGTCTAACATATCATTTATAGAGTGAGACACTTCACCCCAAATGACTACTGACATGATCATTGACATTGTAGTGTTTATTTGAAGAAACTTCCAAAGGCTCTTCCTGACCCCAATCAAAACAAATCAAAAGCCAGATTCTTTCAACATTAGATTTATATACTTGAGCACCTTTTTTATACTTTAGTATTCATATATCTTAACAGTTTCAATTTATGCTTGCCAGAAGAAGAAAAAATACTTGAAGAAAGTATTGGATTCTATTGACTAATATTTTTTATTCTACTGAGCTCTCAAACCAATGAAAGCAAGAGATTTTGATAGAACACTTTCTTTCTGGACACTGTTGACATAATCTAGTAATGGGATAATATCTAGTCTATTTCTGAAAAATCTTACGTAAAGCCACAATTCTTATTGGAAACTCAACAGTTGTTAACCAGACTGTAACATTATTAATTTTCTTTATGTCTGTTTTTGAAGAATAGCTGTTGCAGGCACCTTAAATGCATAAAACCGGTAGAACTTCAACTAGAACTAAAGACAATCCTTACATATTAGGACTGCATACTGTTAATGCAAGAATTTCTGTGGAAGTTAAGCAGAACAGAGAGTACCTAAAAAAAAAATCTGTTTTGGGGAAGCAGGAAGACTATGGGCAGATGCACACAACACTTAAGTTGTGAAATTCTAATAAAGAGTATCTCACAATGTTTTTAAAATTTTTCCTTCCTCTTTCAAAATTCCAGTTAAGTGTTAATAATCACAACTGTATCTTCCATAATTTAAAATGGAAGTTTTCGTTGTTTTTTTTTTTAAAAAGTAGACCCTGCTCAAACCAAAATCCTACTACATATATCTGTCCAGTACAACTTCTGTGTGCTCTCTAGCACCCTCTTTCCTTAAAAATGCAGCAAGAAACACCCACTCCTCCTTTCCAGAGACCTTAGTCACCTCATTAAGGTTGCAGAACACATCTGCCCATATTAGCTGAATCACAAAGCACTTCTGTTGCATTTTCTCACACCTAGATCCACCAGACAGAAAAGACCTTGAAATTACTCACTCCGTAAGAATTCAGCTCCGTGGGATACCCAGACCCCAGAGGGAACCCCTGTTGATCACCTCATTTATGGTATAACACACAAGACCTCTCTAAAGTGCCTTAGCACTCTAGTTTGGTTCCAACAAGATGATTTGCCTGAACGGGAAAATAAACTACTGGAGGATTTAGTGTAGGGCTGAGGGCCAGTAAAACTGAAAGTTCTTTTTTTTTTCTCTTCAGAGTGAAATACAAATAATGCTTATGAAAATCATTGGAAGTTCCTTTATCCCAGAAAAAAAAAGGTTCTTTCTGTGTTATAATCTCTTTGCATTGTCTAGCTTTTGATTACTATGTATCTCAGCCTGCCATCTGTAAAACGGGGATAATAAAGCCTAATTACATTCCACCTACAGATGTTGAGGTTGTCACCTTTCATAATATATGTCAGAGAATTGCTGAATATAAATTTTTCCCAAGAGTTTTCCCAGGTTCCAAATAAAAATTGACATTTTTATTATCAGATTTATTTTTACCTTAAATTTAAGCAGGAGCCCCCTTTTCAAGTGCAGAATCCATTATCTTCAATTTTAATTCAGCAATTGATTCTGCCCAGGCTTTGCTGTAGTGACAGGATGAGGTGTGAGAAGACTTTTGCATTCACTGACTGTGATGACTGACATTACTAGTACACTACAGCAATTTCAAACATGGTCTTAATAATGTTTTGAGGTTGGGTTGGGTCCTTTTTGGTTTGTGTGTTTTTGTGAGTTTTGTTTTGGTTTTTTGGTTTTTGTTTGGTTTGATTTGTTGTTGGTGGTTTTTTTTTTTTTTGCCAATGCAATGGCCATGAAGACTCTTTGGAAGTTCTTCCATATAAGGGATTTTGTCATCCTTTATACTGTAATGACACCTCTGTTCTGTTAAGGTCACTGCTGCCCACAAGCACGCATCTGATTCACTAATAAGCATGATGAACTTTTCAAAATGAAGTAATGTGTTGATTGCTTGAAGTGCATTTACTTTTTGATAGCAAGTTTTTAATTAGAATGAGAAAATTCTTTCTGAACAAAAATTACTTGATATTAATTAGCTTAAAACTAAGTTGGAATGACACAATCACTTGAACAGACTGAAAATGTGGAGGCTTTAATTTAATTTTAAAGGTTGTGTTCTTCATGTTACAAATGGCCAGAAAATCTCAAAGGAAGCTCAAAATGATGAAATTTCAAGAACTCCAAAAGACGGGAAAAAAAATCTCAATTGAAGTTTCTATCTGAAGTAATTTTATTGGCTGAATTGTGGACCCTGGTAAAAGTTGGGGCATATGTAAAGATACATATTTATTAAATGGAAAAACTGACAGATGTAAGCTATAGTCATGCTAGTGAAACTATAATTAAAATTCCAATAGATTGATTATAGCAGCAGAAGAAAAAATATTCAGCTATGAAAGACATTAAGTTCTTGTTACTGATTGATGAAATTTAATAGAACTATTCAGTACATACCTGTGTTTTATATTTTTACCATAGAAGACATTACAAGAGTTATAGGAGGTAAAAAACAAAACAAAAAAGTTCTTACCTTATTTTTCTTCCAAAGACACTGCTGCAATCAAATTGATAAAAACAATACACCTTCATTTAATCTACCCTTCTACAAATTAAAAAAAACCCCAACACTTTCATTAGGATGCACAACTGTAATCAGTTTATACCATTGTGTAAGTGCCTTTGAAAATAAATTCCATGACAATCTGTGCTGTCTTTGAATATGCCTGGAATTTTCACGAGTACAGGTTAGGGGGCTACATATGGATATGACAAAGCGCAAACCACGAACCTTTATGACTCCTGTACTCTGACGTGGACAGCCTCTGAATGCCCATGCCACCTTTCCACATGTAAGAATACATATCCCATTAAGTAATAGCTTGTGTTTGGCTTTCTTTTCTTTCCAACTCTTCATTGGAAATTGATCCCTATAAAGATTTCCTCTTTGGAGAAGCTGCCCATAGCCCGGATACCTATATTTCTTATTCACTGATGTATCAAAGGTCCATATGTGCTGATGTGCAAGGCAGGAGGAGGGTTTATAGGCGAATCTTCTCATACAATCATAGAATAATTGAAGAGTTTGGGTTGGAAGGGACCTTACAGAACTTCTAGTTCCAAATCCCCTGCCGTGGGCATTTCTATGGAGGGGCTCTGCCTACAGCTGTGGTCAGAGGAACATCCCACCTCAACCTAAAGCTCTGATGAGAAACAGCTCCGGCTTCCTCATTCCCTCTTCCTTTTGTTTTCAAAGATAATATCTACTTTTTACCTCCCTTTCTCTCATTGATGCTCCTCTCCTCAGATCCTTGCTATGACAGTGCACCTGATTAAATAATTACCAGGTTAATATCAAGACTGCCTAATGCTCCTATGACAGCTCAGGGCAGTGTCAGCTATAGCACAGGTAAAACATGTGAAACATTTTCTCTTTGGTAAATGAGATACAATGATTATTATATCACACTCGATGACTCTTCAGCTGCAGCCCCAGCTATGGCTCCAATCATGATCTAAATTAACTGACCTGCCATATATTCCCATTAACTGCAAGGAAAATGTACTGCCACTGCTGAGTATGGAAACACACAGTGGCTGCCTTTCACATCTATCTTTGCTGTCTCTGCCTGGGAGACAGTTTGGGAAAGAAATTTGGCAGTGTGCTCCTCACATAGAGAAACAGAAACGTTTAGGAATTATGTGAACCCACAAGAAATATAAGTTTAAGAAAACTTTCTTGTCTTAGACACATTCACAAGCAAGCTTTAGCAGGTCCAATTTGAGAAAGGCCAGAAATCATGAATTTCAATGAATGATCATAAAGAAAATAAGAGACAAAGGCTTACAGGACTCAAGAAAAACTTTAAACTGTTTTTGAAACTCACTCTGAAAGATCTGTTGTGTCCTTCAATGTAGATCATTTAGCTGAGAATGAGGACAGGCAACTGTCAATCTTGGTGGGATGACTAATCAAAAAGACTGGAAAGGTTGGGATCTTCTTTGCTGAAATTTTTGTTTTATAAAGTCAAAAGATCTTCCAAAAGGACCCAGGAGTTTTGGGTGACCACTCTTACCTTTATTGTGGTTAAGTATGTGCAGTCACAGCACACTACAGAGCAGCTACTGGAAAGAAAACTGCTTCTTTCTAAAGGTGCTGCAATGACTGTAGGATAGCTATCTCATTTTAAAAAAGCATAGTGTTGGGATCATCTTGTAGTCAGGATACATACTACATGGTGTGAAGGCAAGAAGGATATTTAAATCACTCTGTCACTGAATTTCCATGAAGCCCTGATATTGTTTTAATATTAGTAAGGGAAAGGACTCAGAATTAGCTGATTATTCATCTTTACCATCAGCAAGATATGTAAAGGGAAAAGAATTAATTTATTCACAGCAAAACATACTCTTCTGATTCTTCTTTTTCACAGCACATGGAAGTAAATTTGTTTCTAAAGTGATTGAAGGTAATATATGTTCTGTCTAAAAACTGAAGACATGTAAGTGGTCCAAAGTGTTTCAAAATCTTAGAAAACTCCAGTATGTAGAACCGAGTGGATAAAACCTGTATGCTGCTCTGAAGTTGTTCCAACCATCAAATCTGTGGCTTGGTTTTCAGTGGTGTGAGGTTTGCTTTGGCACACATCATGTCACAGAGTTGTGCCACATCTCCCTGTGCTTCTCCCTCACAGTCAGCTGCATCTCTGCACATCCAAGAAGAGTCTTACACACTTCATTCCAATATTTGCAGCGCAGATGGCAGGACTTTGTAGTGAACAGCAGGGCTGAACCTGAAGTTCTCCAGTGTTACCCATCTCCAAATTTATAGTCAGACTGGAGCCCAAATGCAATATGGGTTTACAAGGTGTCTATAATTTTAGCTTTTTTTTTTTTTTCTTTTTTAATCTACATCTACTTATTTTGATCCAGATGCCGTATTCTGGCAGAAAATAGTGTTATTCACTGCTGTGACACAGTAGCAAAAGGATTTCTGAAAATTCAGGGTATTTATTTCACAAGTAGCTAAACTCATGTTTTACTTTCTGCATTTCTTTTCTATTATTTACCTTCAATAGAAAATGTTTCATAGAATGGAAAAGTGAAGATAACAGAATATAAAAAATTGCATGTTCATTGATGTGGGAATTCCTAATTAAGAGCTCAAAACAAACTCAATGCGTAAGAATACAAACAAAACCCTTTCATTTTTTTTTTTAAATTCAATTAAACACATGCTTTCCTGTTTAAAAAAAAAAGGACAAAAAAACCCCAACCCCCCCGCCCCCCCAAAAAACTAAACCAAACCAAACCAAAAAAACCAAACCAAAACAAAGAAAACAACAAAAATGTCAAGATGAAGAAATTATAAGCTGTATTTTGGTATAGATTTATTCTAAAGACCTTGGTAAAATCTTAGGTTTAACCAAAATATTATTCAAGAAGTGCATGTAAGCCACCATAGTTTTGAAGAAATAAGTCCTGTAAATTAAGAATAACATTGCCTATACAACCCAGATTTTGAAAGCTGTAGACTGTTCTTCAGATAAAGACATGAGCTCTGCTTCCTTTTAGTTTTAAACCTTCTTGTTCACAGACAAAAAATGAAAGCTTGCCTTCCTTTCCTGATCCACGAATAAAAAGTATGTTAGAAATGCTGAGACCTGAGATTTGTACAATTATGTGTTGATAAAACTCAAAATAACCCAACTATCTCCAAAACAAATTAATTCATTAATATTTTATTTTAAGTACTTCAGGTATTTTTTGAAAATCAAATATATTTTTCATTCAGTTTTTATACAGCATTTTAACAGTTTATTGGAAAAACATAAATCAAATATTAGACTATTTATCTGCATTAGAATTAGAATTAGAATACTTAATTAAAATACAGTTTCCTTTCAGAAATAATTTGATAAAAATCCCCACAAAAATGTTTTTTAAATAATATTTTTAACTCACCTTTTCTCAACCTTAAAAATACATAAGCTGAAACAGCTAAATATAAACCAAGCAATGTAATTCCTTACATATGTAAATAATCCACAGTTTTAACAAACTGATTATTACTTTTTAGGTAATGAGACTGAAAAAAAGGCAGTAAGACTCAAATGACTTATTAAAATCTGAAGGGTGGGAACTGTTACATCCTACATTTGCCTAAATTGGAAGCTACTTTCATAGAACTCATTCTGTCCTGAGAAATATTTCTCCCCACTTTCCCAAGTCATCTAATTCTTTTATATATAGAAATTCAAACCCAGGATAAGAGATTTTTTTCTTTAAGAAAAAAACTCATAATATTTTAAATACACGTAACTATCTATTAGTGTAGATGAAGAATTCAACATAGGTAGTTATGCCAAGAGATGAGATAGAGTCAGACTTTTCTATATTCTGTTTGAAATCTCTTTTTTTCTGTGTCTGTTCTGCTTCATTAAGAGAGGAGGAGTGTTACCTCAGAAGAAAAATCAGATTTTAGGAATGAGGAAGACATAAACTCATTTCCCCGAGGTTAATGAAATCTAAAACCTAGTTTAAAGTCTAAAATAGCCATTGAACTGTTTTGACAAATACCCAAATTCCTGATGCTAATCTATTTCAGAGGACAGAGAACACAACTGAAACCAAGCATTTTTATACCTAGTATATATATATATATGTATTCTGAGCAAAAAGTAAACTATTTTACTTCAGAATAACTAAATGATCCATCACAGCCTTCATGAAGTTAATTTCCTGTATGTGTAGTGGAAATTAGGAAAACTGGAATTTTGCAAAACCAAAGAGATATATCTCAAAGAGACTGATGATTTTCATCAGTTGTTCAGAAGGGATAAGTAGAGATTTTTTGAATGGAGAAAGCAATAAGGGAAAACAAACACAAACCATCACTTACATCAGCACTGCTACAGCATTCTTTGATGACAAATAGTTTCCTAGAGAATATCTTTTTTCTTCTTAAGTTCCCCCCCCCAGATATTTTCATTCTCTATCCCAGCTGTTAACATTTTTACCAGAAACTTCTAAATATCACTAAAGAAGCAAAGTTGCATTTGCTATTTTTAGTTTCCATGAGTAGCTTTTCAAGCACATGTATTGACTTCTGGTACTAATTGCTAGCTCAGTGTAGGGTGTAACAGGCCAAGAAGCACAAATAAAACTTAGATATAAAACAAGCTATAAATGCACCCCAACTTCTTTATATTTCTAATAATTAGCAAACACACTGATTTTGCGCTAATGTAGGATGTTCTCTTGAACACTCTTCTATGTTTAACTGCATGAGTTGAATTTTCTCTCTGTATTTAAATTCTTTCCCTTAACTGCCACTGTCTAGCATTACAAAAACAGCACTGTACTGATTTCCACATGAATGTACAGAAAATGTAAACAGTTTATTGATTTTAAATGTCTTGTATTTTCTTATGTCCCAGCTGTAGATGCTGCCAAGTTTTTCTGAATCTCTGAAGACTTTTTTAATTTTGGAAGTAATCTTAATTTGTTCTGAATTTTTATAAGCTATTGCTCCATTGAATGTTAATGTAAAATTACATTGAGCCTTTTTATTTTAATTTCTTCATATAAAATTCTAATATCTCTTTACAGATGTTTAGTACTTCCTCTTTACCAAGAAACGGAAGGAATTATTAGGATTAAAGCTACCCATTTGGCACTCTTCCATTATATCATCATACATCTATGGGCTCCACCAAAATAGGGTTTTACAGTATACACTGTAATAGCACATGATCCTACTGAAATCCTTTGAAATAGCTAGTATCCCTCCCCCACTTTAATACTGTAGAGCTGCAATAATAGGTAATTTCAGAAGAAATTTAGAAAATAAATTCCAGTGAGATGCAGGATGGGGTTGCTAAAGTATGAATACATTTTGCTGTATATAGAATTTGGAGGTGGTGGTCTTACAGTCATGATACCAATATTAATTGTTTTCAGGGCAAAACCATCTGACACTTTCAAGTGATACTTTGAAAGAAGTAAAAAACCTCAAAAGGCTCTAAATATTAACATCACCGCTTTAAATCCTTTTTTTCCTCTGTAGTATTTTACACTTCTCAGGCTGATGGCTTGACATGACCTTATACAAGGAGTAGAAATGTAACAGGAATCTGTATATCAAGTGTAGAATGAGATGAGTCAAAAATTGAGTTTGGTCTTAAATTTAGCAATCTGGTATTAGAATGCTGGCTGCTTGAATGGACCCTCACCTTCTGAAGTGCTGAAATCAGAGTGAAAATATCTCTCTAGACGATTATCTCACCTCCAGTGACAGCTGTAAAGAAAGAAGAGAATTCCTGAGCCCATCTTGTGTTCAGAATTGAACATGGCTCCAGCATTAGACTTTTATGCCATGAAGTCCTCTGAACGTATTAAATGCTTTTTCCACATCTGAAGATGTATAGAAAGAAGCATTCTGAAAGAAGCTTGGGTGTAATTAGCAGTTGATGAATCTGTATCAGTGAGGCTACATGGTAGGGGAGAGAGGTGATAATAAGAAGGAGGAATAAGGAATCTAAACAGGAGCTGACACATTCAGATATTGACTGTAGAAAAAAGGTTGCTTTGTTTAAGAGTTTTTGTTTGCTTGTGTTGTGTTTGGTTTTTTTAATTTGTTGTTTGTGTTTTTTTTTTTTTTTAAAAACACCATTATCCCTTATTCCTTTCTTCTTAATCTTAGATACAGTGCAAAAGAATTTTAAAAAGGCAGAGAAAGGTATAAGTAACATTAAAAATCATGTCTCTGATGGTGAACTTTTTGTAATTTGGAGAAGACCTTATTGATGGATTTAAAATATTCTGTTTTATCTGATTTGCATTTCAAAGATGAGGACAAGGAGGTCTGCTTGTGGAGGAAGACAGTGTGGGCAGCAGAAAGCTTGTTACTATACTTCATTTGTGCAATTACTTATTTTTATTACTTTATTTAAGTAGCCAAAAATGTACTACCTTCCTAGAAGTATTATAATTTTCAAAATGTTTCTCATTGATAAATGTTTTCCTTTCTCTCTGAAATATTTCACTTTTGCAAGCAGGGTATTTTCTACCAGAGTCTTCAGATACATATTTTCTACCCAGCATTGCTGCTTACAAATGTGTTAGTGTAAAAGTCACTAACACTTATTAACATAAAGAACTGATTTTGAAGCTAAAAAGGAAGACATTTAAAAATTCTGTTCCCAAGAATATATACCATACTTAGATATTAAATGAAATAATGGAAAATGTAAAGTATTTATATATATATGTGTATTCCCTTTTACTTACCTGCTTACACTCTGAAAACATGTGTAAGTTCTCATAATTTTCTCTTGACTCTTACTATACCACATTAAACATTCAAACCAGAAACCAGATACTGAGTATATACTGGAAATATACTGAATTACTTACTTCTTCTTTTTTGTCAAAAACCAGATGCTTTAAGCACTGCTTTCCTTTTCTGTCCTTAATGAAAATCAGCTTTTTTTATAATGTAAAAGTGCTTCTCTCAATAGAAAATCCATGAGACACTAATTTTCTAGAAGTGCATTCCTATGTAGCAAATTTGATGCAAAATTCACTCGAGGAAACCTTTTATTTTTTTTAAAACCAGAAGTACAAAGACATCAGCAGATGCTGGTAAGGCAGTTTTTCAAACTAATAATTGCTATTTATTTCAGGAAATTAAAATCAAACAATAGTTAAATAATGCTTCAAAGAGTGAGATTCTTTTCAAAATATATTTTCTTTGTTAAATACTCTGTGTGGTTCACTGGATATTATACAAAGAGCAGCTATCTCTGTTGGTACTAAGCTGGAAGGCAATTTGTTTTTATTTCTCTCAAAAGATAGGTTGTGTGTTCCTGAACATTTCACTTTAATCCACTAATTTTCACCTGTTTTACTGTGATTACATGGATGCATTGCAAAGAGGCTGTATCAGTTAAATTGCAAAGATAAGGGCACAGTGGTTTTCCTGAGAACAAATATTTCAATTTAAAATTCATCAGAAACTCACTGTGTGCAAAATATTTCTCACAGCTTTAAAAGGCTACAGATGGACTCTTTGAAATACACTTAATTATGCAAAGTGCTGGTCACCTCCTTTCTTCCAGACTGTAGGAACTAACCCATGTGTCTGTTTTAAGCGGTGACCCAGCCTTTTCTCCTGGAGTATCACCAAATTTCTTTGTAGCACCTAACACTCCACCTCTCTATAAGGTTTCCAGGGTCTAAGCTTGTCTCCTTCTTTCTTAATTTCACTGGCACAGTTTCTAGGCATTGATTTGTCTCTTAATTCCTCTTAGTAGCAAAGAGACCCTGTGAGCCAACTGCAGTAGACCTGCAAAGGTCACCCCTGATATCTCCAGGAATCTTCAGCCAAATCCCAGAGTTTCAAATATGTCCAGTAGCTTATTTCTGAAGATCTCTCCAGATCTAACACTTGAACTGAGGAGATGGATTTTCAAAGGACCTTGTAAAGAAACAACAAGAAAAATCACTCTGTAATTTTGGCTATAAAAACAATATCCTGCCTTTGGCAGAGGAGGAATTGTAGACGAACTCCTGCTCGAATTTTCTTTTCGCCAATGAACCATTTTGTCCTTCTGAGGCACCAAAACCTGAAATTGAGACACATTTCTCTAAGTCAAGATTTCCGTGAGCTTTGCAGAGGGTCTCTTTATGCTAAGCATCAGTATGAAATACTGCTACTCTTCCCCACACCTGGGGGGAAAGACTTATTGTCCTGAGAAGAAAACAATTCACACAGCCTTAGATATAACACTGATATTTTCTTTTTGCTGTTATTCTTTTTGTGGTTAAATTCTATTCATTTAGCTCCCCTCCCTCATGCAAAGTGCACAGAAAACTGCTTTCCTTATGTCTTACTCTTCTGATTATGATGAAGTGTTCCTGTTTGATGGAAAACTGTGAATAAGTTAATTCTTGATCATACAGCCACACCTCCCTGGTTCACAGCAAAATATTTGTTCTATGTAGATACTGTCTAACTTTTAAAAGTCTACAGGTTTTCTACCACCTTGAGTGGGTGGTGGGTCAAACTCCACATGTAACTTTAAACTTTCTCCTTTTTGATAGCAAGAAATCCAACTTGTGTCAAATTTTGAATAAAATGAGATCTGTCTGTGTGTGCATTTATGCTGTATGTTTCAGATATACACTACTTATTCTGAAGAAAATTAGTAAGATTTTCAATAGAAAGCAAAAACTATCTAAATATATATTAGTGCTGTATTCATTGAGTGCAATTATAGCTTAGCTATATATAGGTAAGCTTGCCCTAACATATCCATACAAAATAAATTTTTTGTCATTGATGCCTGGGGCAGTGTTAGTAATATAAATGCATGAAGTACAGAACAGTGACAGAAAGCAGTACAGATGATCCTGTTTTTAGGGAGCAGAAAAGGAGGTGCATATCTGTTGCAGAAGCTGCTGCTGCAGTTAGGGTATTATTCTTTGTCCCTAGTGCAGCTGTTAGGTAGTTTTTGCCTCTGACCCATGAGCTACTGTCAAAATGAGAATATTGTTCTGCTTGTCTTGTTTTTATAAGGATTTCAGCATGTACCCCAAAATGACGATGCCGCAATTTCAACAGGAACTTTTGCCTTATCATTATAATTTCCTCCAGTTTATTCACAGAGCCAACATGTTTGCAGCCTCTACTTTTAACATAGAGCTAAACTTATTTATGTACATATGGAAAAAATGGCAAAGCAGTAGTGAAAAAGGAAGAAATAAAGTACTGCCTTAGAAGAGAAACAAGAAATGCTTGGCTAGGGTGTTTACAGTTTCCTCTTGTGTCTGTCATATGAGTATCCATCCCTGTCTGTGATATCAGTAGGTATCACATTCTCTTCCTACTATCTCCATAGGACATCCCATTGTGTGATATCTGCTCTTCCTACTGTCCCAGGTAGTAACAGAGTTCCGACTGCTCAGAGGCTGGTTCTGCACACATGTACTCAGCTGGCTTCCATTTGACTAGTGTTTCAATACCTGACAGTAATGTCTCCTCCTTGCTTAAACATAACATTAGTCCCTACTATCACCCATGTGCAGTTCTTCCTACTGGCATGTACACTCCTAATACAACTCTGCTTCTATCTCCTCCCATGTTTTTTCTGTCAGAAAAACAGTAACTGCCAACACAGATGGCATATTTGTTTATTTATTTTAAGTCTTTGCATCTACTTCTCTATTAAAAAAACTCTCTTGATCCCCATTTCCTGTCAAACAAAAACCACAAACTTTTTTGTTGCTAAGTATTATTACAAACATTACTGCCTCTCCTTCAGCTTAATCTCCTTAGCTGTATGTACAGATCTCTATTTTAACTGTTTAAATGTTGCCCATTCTTTTCATCATAAATTATTCTATTTGCTAGGATGACTGCTGTCAAACCTAATCAGAACTGAAGCACATTCACACTTCCATACCAAAACTCAGGGTAAAAAATGTATCAAAAAGTGTTTTTTCAACTTTCCTTTGATTTCTAACAGCGTTTCTATACATTAATAAGTGAAGACCATTCAGGTTAATAAAAGCTGTTTCTTGATGTCATAACTAAGACACACCTCTGAGTAGTCTGAATCTTTTCAAGGGAAACAAAAACTTGCTCTTTTCTTTTTACTCATAAAGTATCTTCATAAAAATGCAATTTGCATTTTTATACATCTGTATACATTTAGCATATAAATCAATTGATCTAATTTGAATAAATGGGGCTAAGACCTATGAGAAATTCCTCAGGTTCCCTTTATAAGCAGTGGAAAGATATAAACCAAGATTATTTTCATCTAAAATAGACATTTAAATTACTCCACGTGTTTTGTGCTGTAAAAGCCATGTGCCTCTCCATTGACTATAAAATGATGAATAAGACAGCTGAGGTGTCTGGCTTAAAACTGAGCATCTCTCTGTAGACATTCACAATTAGATTAATTACTTTCCATCTGTCATATTTCAAAAAGAGAGAAAAGAGGAAGAAGATAAAGCTTCCCTTTCAGTCCCAATAGAAACAGTTTTTATATAATCATCTTGCTATCCTTGGAAAAGCTTTCATAGATCATAGAATCCTAGAATCCTAGTGCAAACCCCCTACAATGGACATTCCTGCATCTTCTACAAGGTTGCTCAGAGCCCCATCCAACCTGACCTTGAATGTTTCCTGGCATCCGCTGGTCAGGGCATCCGCTACGTCTCTGGCCAACCTGTTCCCATGTTTTACCATCCTCAAAACTTCTTCCTTATATCTAATCTAAACCTACCATAACTCAGTTTAAAGCCACTTTTTGTCTTACCACTAATTCACTTGCAAGAAATGCCTCTCCAACTTGCTTGTGGATCCCCTTTAGGTCTTAAAAGGCTTCTATAAGGTCACCCTGGAGCCTTTTTTCCTCCAGGCTGAACAGCCTCAACTCTCCCAAGACTTCCTTATAAGAGAGGTGTTGCATTTCCTTAACCATCTTTGTGGCCCTTCTGTGGACCACTGCAACAGGTCCATATCCTTCTTATGTTCACATCTTTCTGCATAAGAAATGCATATATTGGTAAGTCTTTGGCCAGAGGAAAAACAATCAAATTTCTGATTACTTCAGGAACACTAGATGACAATTAATTGATGTCTGTTTTATTCTGGATATGAAGAATTCCCCTAAAAATATGTATTTGACATCTTTCTTTATTATAACCTAGCATAATTGGTGCTTAACTTTTGTTGTTTTTTCTTAGATGCTTAGGAATGAAATCTGAGCTTACTCTTTCCCTTTATCCAATCTCTGTTGTAAACTTTCAATGACAACCACATTTCGTGAATCTATATAAGAAAATCTCTCAAGTCCATGTATCCTTGGGGAATTATGCCGGAGTAAGGAGAATGGGATCACTGCTACACGATTTTTTTAAAATTTAATATTGTACTTTCAAGAACTGTGCCATCTGCTTCTAAAGACACTAACTACAACTGCCTGCAGCTGACATCCTGTCCTTTTTTTGCCTATTCCCAATGCTCTATTTTATGCAGAACATAAAATATGGAACAATGTTTTTACATTTCTTATCTGCCTCTCTACCTTTGAAAATTGCCCTTGTAAGAATCTCACTTGTTCCTTGCAATTTCACTCCCAATATAACTTCCAATTAATATTATTTAGATTGACAATTGCATTAATGTATTGTACAATGTACCTTGACTCATTATTTAAATGAAAGATGTTGTAAAAAATTAAAAGCTTTCTTAGATTTTATGACCAACTACAATTTCAGTTCTCTGCTTTCCTGCATATATTAGTAAGAGTTACTGTTTAGACAGTTAACCTTTTTAGAAGAAAAAAAAAATATGTAGAACAGAAATAAAAAATACTATTACTCACAAAATACAAACCAATCTTGACAATAAAAAAAAGTGGACAATTTAGTTGAAAATTCTATTGCTCCTTCTAGGAAAGTGAAATCCTTCCTTTTTTTTTTTGAGAGCATGAAATTTAAGTAAAAATGCCTTCAATTTCTATTCTTACATGATTTATACTGTCTTGTATTAAAATTTTATTTATTTAATTCCTGGTTTTTGTTGTTGTTTTAATAGGCTATTTCTGAGATGAGTGATTTTATTAAATAGCTCCTTTGTCTGATATAAAACCACATTCTCAAACAAATTCTCAAACAAACAGATTCTCAAACAAACTTAAATTGGCTGAAAAGCATATGGTGTTCTAGACTTAAAACTGTAATTGAAATCAAATGTAGCTTGATTCTTGCTTTTTCCTCTAGTAAGCATTGTGGAGATATCCCCAGAAGACTATCTGGAGGTGTTCCAGGTCTGTGAAAAGGGAATAACTTCTGCCCAAAATAGCATGGACTGGAGAATGTACCAAGAACTAATCATATACAGTTCATGTTGGGTTTCTGGTGCAGTTGTTTCCAGCTTCTTTGACTATTTAATTCAGTTGAATCAATACTCACCCAAAAAGAAAATCTTTTCCAGCCATTTTGACTCTTGAATACAGTGGTGAGGTGACCTTGCAGACATAAAATCCCGAAATTCAGAGAATGTGAAAGCCACAGTAGTACAGCAGGACCAGTCCTGTCTCAACTCACCACATAATGGCACCCTAAGGCTTGCTTTCCACACATCATGCTGACAAAGTGACTGAGAAGGAATACTACCCACTAAGAGGAAGAAAAGAAGGAATACTTCTCACTAAAAAGAAGTGCATGCTGCTCTTGTCTTGGTTTTCACAGGCCTATTCCAAGTTGTTACTTACCCATTTCAGCTATTTTTCAAGGGTCCTCCATTTATCTCAAGAAGCTTACTGTTGTAAGTTATAGAGACACCAATGTTGAAAATGTATATGGTCCTAAGTCCCCTTTTAAGAGTCAGGTGTTTGTAAAAGAAAAAGACAATCTAGCATTTCAGTGTGGGGTCTGTTGGATTTCTTCTCCAGAAAGGCTAAGGATGTTCAGTCCTGATCCATGTTCCAATGTGCACAGAGCCATTGCTTTCACAGCCATTGCCTTCAAAGCCGCTGCCCTTGGCTCTTGAAGCAGCTCATATGAAGAACACTGGAAGCTGAAGTGCCAGCCATAGGTACCTGTGGTGAAGGTGCCAGTGTGGGCCTGTTTAGTGTAGTCTGCACAACAGCAAAAGGCACTCTGTTGTAGTAGAGCCCCTTGGATAAAAGCCCATTTTGCCCATGAGGTGTGTAAAAAGGAATGTCACATTTGGCAAGTAGATCCAAGAGTTTTCCTGTGGTATTGCTTTAATCACCTTGTCACATTTCCAGTTCTGCAAAGTTTAGAATATCCAGTGATTTTCACTATATCATACATTTGAATTTGTATTTAATGTACCCAAATAGTCTGATATGACCTTTTTAATGTGGAACTCTGCTTTGGTTGGTCTTTAGAAACCACGTAAAAAACCACGAAAACTACTGCGTAATAGGCTGAAAGAACTTCATTTTCTGTTAAACACTGGTTAAATCTTGAGTATCTTTCAGATACAAAAACATATGGTGTAAGTAAAACATGCACAGATTGAAACATTACTGAGGCAAAATTGGTTAACTCTCATTTTTGTGAACATCAGTAAGATTTAAATTTGTATTTAAATGATTAAATCTGATATAAATTTTCAGAATCTAAAAATATTTTAGGTACTTTTTAATAAGACCATGAAACTTTTTTCCAACCTCACTTTATTGTAGAAATTTACGTATTTTAATATTTTATTTATTTATTTTTAAAGCTATTGGACAGGACTATACTCCTATCAAGATCAGATCTAAAACACCGTCCTGGATGGATTCAAGTGTCTTAGATGTTCTCAAATATCTTAGGGACATGGAACATGTTCTTAGATGTGCTTTCCTAAACTTATTCTCACCTCTGACCAAAGGCAAAGGCCTGAGATAAATATCTGTTCTGTGAATATCAAGGAAACTATAAATTGTGTTCATGAAATGTCCTTAGAGGAAAAATAAGGTGTCTTTAATCATATCACATATATATACCTCTCTGTCTGTGTTTGTGTGCATTCACACTTCTACTTGTCCTGAAGTTTGGTCACACAACAAGAAATGCAAATAAATGTTTCACTTATATATTGGGGGAACACTTTTTTTTGCCTCTGAAAATGTAATTTTTTTCTCACAGGTATGTATTGTTCCTTATAAAAGTCAGAGCTCTTTGCAAGCAATGCTAAATGGAAGCAATTCCAATGCCTACTAGTGCAAGGTTAGAGAAGATGAGCTCAGTGATGAGTGTTTTAATCTTTACCTTGACTTCAGATTTTGCAACTCAATGACAATATTTTTTTTTCCCTTTAGTATTGGAATAAAATGAGAATTTACTGTGTGGAAGATGTAATCACTTTGGCCTATTTCAGCAAAGTATTTAGATGATGATTTAGAGAACCAATTTAATCAGTGTCTGACTGATGTGTCAAAATATTTATTTAAGTGAATGCATCTTGTTAAAAAGGTGAATGTTTACAGGCTTGTAAGAGTAGATACATTTAAAGGATCATGTAAAATACATATTTCCTAATCAAAACTGAAGCTAGAGTTTCTGAAGTTTTCCTTCACCTCCCCCTTTTTTTTCTCAATTTTTACAGTATCAATTCAAGTTTAATTAAGAGACTCAAGGAAACAAAATACTTCTTAACTGTTAAAATATAACACCTTATATAGATACAGCATCTGTTCAAAGTTTAAATATTCCTTATTTTCCAAAATAAATTGCTTTATAGGGATACAGATCACATCTGATATAAAATTCAATATTGAGAGATTTCTTCAGCTTGCCTGTATTCACTAAATCCCTCAACAAACAATTATTGCCATAATTTTCTATTACTTAAGAAATATTTTGTTTGCTTATTCATTTATTTATTATTATTACTGCTGTAATAAACTGTTTGTCAGAGTCTAGATCCCTTGAGTGCTAAGTCTTCCATAAATGTTGTGGTATAACAGGAGAAATAATGCCAATGTTTTACAAACACAAGTCAAAATGGAGAATATGAGTTTGAGATTAAAACAGTTGCAGAGTCATAAAAGGTATTTTTAACAATGCAAAGCAGTCTCCCACGTAAACATTATTAACACTCCAAGGCAGTATTACTGCACAATTTCAATAAGAAAATATAGCAAATATCTAATAAGTAATTTGGAAAAAAAAGAAAGAAGAAAATAGGCCAATAGATTACCAAATATATTCAGTTTTATGGGACAAAATAATTACACTGAGTGGTTATGACAATGTTCTGCAACAATAGAGAAAATTGGAACACTGGTGTCGAGTAAGCAGTTGGCATCTTCAACCCCCTTATGCTCTGAACTTGCAAACACTTACCCATGGAGCAGAAGGTCCATTTGGGTCTGTGTCATATACTGCTGCTAAGATTCTCTGTCATTCCTGGTGTTCATTCTTTTCTTTCCTATCCCTATACTTTCTTGGGAATCCATGCAGCTGGAGAGTGGGCCATTGGTAGTCCCTTTTTTCCCTTTTATTTGGTAGAAGTTTTGGACAAACAGAGATCCATCTGGGAGATTTGCTTCTTTTTGTCTACCAATTGCTTGGCATCTGGTAACAGAGATAGTAGACTGCTTCAGGCTCCAGTCTAGAGCAAATCACAGTTTCTTTGTCAAGTAATAAGTGATATGGATCTCTGTGCAGCAGAGTTTACTGGGTTACTTGACGGGTTTGGAGCAGGAAGAATAAGAATAGCAGTGAGGACATTTACTTTTCCTCTCTGGAATTGATGAATTTTCATTCTTTCATTAATTTTAGCTAGCTGTTGAATAACTTGCATTCATATCAGCCTAAGAAGGCCTGAAATGTTCTTAATCTGGCATCTTATCTGGTGATACCTAAAAATGATTAAATTTGGACAGAATTAATTATTAATTCTTGATCTGACTTTATGATGGGAAATTGGTTCAGGCAGCAGCAGCAGATAGTCCATAGACAAAAAAAACCTCCAAACCAAACAAACCAAGGGTGAGTCTAAGGGATTTCAAAGTATTCCACAAAAAAGTACCAATCTTTTTCTTTTTTAAAAATTTACTTGCTATTAGTAAGCGATTAAATTTATTTTCAGGAGTTTTTGCTATTCCCATGTAGAATTCAAGAGCATGCAAATTTATCCATCTGTTTACTGCTTTAATCTGCAGATAATATCTGTAGAAACATGCAGGAAAACCTAGTTGGAAAACAGAAAATCAAGTATTAGATCCACGAGCTGAAGAATTTATTATAAGTTCTCACTCACCTGCTCTTGAACAACCACTTCCATGTAGCCCTGTTGCTGTGTTTTACCAGAAACCTTTCTGGTCTCATGTGAATCACTGTGACATTTTGATACAAGGCAGGGAAACTAATGTTATGTTTGTGACAGCATTTGACTCACTTTAAGCTTTATATTTCCCACACATTTCGATAAATTGTTTTCAATAGTAGCCAACTACCATGTGTTGTGTATTTCCTTCACAAATACTTGCTTTGGCCACTAGTAAAACATATAAAACATTTATCAGTCCTCATACTTGTGAAAACAGAAAGCCTTTAAAAGCAAATCTGTAAAGCACTTCCTCATCCCTTAGTCATGTTTCTAAAAGTTTTGAGTTTCCCTTATTTATATATATTTTTATAAAAAGAAAGACTTTGTCCTTATTTAAAAGTGAGAGGCAGGAATGGTGCAAAACTTTTAAAGCAAATTAAATTTCACACAAAGCTCATTGCAAGCTAATATCATTGGGTGAAACAGCTTTGGTGCATAGTCTTGAGAAAACATTTTCGATATTTAAGGGAGAGATTTCAAATCCAACTTTAACTCAGCTTTTGTTACTGTTTATACTGTACTGTTCTCTCAGAATTACATAAAATAAAACATTAAATTAAATAAATTGGTTACCATGTAAGGGAAATAATCCCTGTGCAGCCAATCAGCTCAGATTTACCTTTATCTAAGGTGGCAGGGGTCAAATTCTAGGTGAGCTGAACTCCAATTTTAATCAAATTAATATTAAAGAGCTTCCACAAGGTTTTATAATTTGACTGTCTTTTGTGTGATTAAGCTTTCATCTGCACCAACTTTTATTTCAAAGATTATATCAGCAGAAACTGTGAAAATGTAATCGTTTTGCTCAGCAGTCACTTAAAAAAAAAAAAGCTCCCCCTAAAGCAACCAAAACACAGAATGAACTCGGAATTTTTGAATAATACATATGAGATTCCTTACAACCCTGACATGAAAAGCATTGAAGATACTAGTGTTACATCAGTCTTTCCTAACTGTCTTAAAAAATATGTGCCATGTTACAAAGAAAACAGCTCACCAGCTGTTTATGTAAAAATTATTTGAAGAAAAACAAGCATGGCCATATGGCACTCTAGCAATACAGTGGGAGCATAAAGAATATTTTCTGTAGATTGTAGTAGATAATGGTCATGCTAAGTAGGGTGTCAAATATTGATGACACATTGCATTAAAAGTTAATCTCTCATTTTATCCTCTAAATGCCTACGTTTCTTAGCAGCTTGTATGTTGGAAACAAATTAATAACTTATTATAATGAAGAATTCAGTTTTATAGAATGACAAAATATTTAATGCACTGAAGAAGTCCAAAACATTCTCCAATTACAGGATATTTAAAAATATTATGCAGTCGAGTGGCATTGTGCCATTTGATAGTAAAAAAAAGACTAGTCTTAGAGGTGCCACATATTTTTCATTTGTGGTTTGTTTTTTTGTTATTTTTTAGCACATATATAATTCTGCATCTGTATTTGGAACTTAAAAGTTTATTTCCAGGGGAAAAAAAAAATATTCTGTTTACTCTTGGAAAAAGAGCCTCAATGTTAAAATCTAAGCTGTCAATAGAGAGGTTCTGCAAAGATTTTTCAAACCTAAATGCACGTATTAAAGATATTTACAATGTTAAATCTTAGGCAAGCCCAGAGCTACCAGATGAAGGATTAAAATGGAGAAGGAAAAGGGAAACTTGGCAAGAGCCAGTGCTAAGTTGCCAAGCTGGAGCACAACAGGGAAGGGTGGGGGAATCAAGACAAGCAAATTAATAAGGAACACTTTTTAACAGCTTGTGTGTATATATCCTGAAGTACATATGAGCACTTGCTTTCCTTCATTTCAGTATTGTGTACTTCTAAATATTGATTCAGATGGTATTCTCGCTCTCTTTCACTCTCTGCTGGGAAGAGACACTGAGTCAGATTCACCTGACATAGACCTATTTGTATGCATTTACCCTACGGCTAAGGGGTAAAAATTTTTGTGAGCTGCCTTTATTCTGTTATGATAAACTCTCTTGTGTTCCCACCCTGGTTCTTAAGTTGTTTCCTCTGTTTTCACAGAATCAAATCCATAACAATATAAGAGGCTTTTTTTAACTTCCAGCTGGCCAGAGAAACAATATATTCACTTTCCATGCACTGCAGAATATTTTGGGGTTTCGTTTGTTACTTTGTGGTTTTTGTTGTTTGTTTGTTTTTTTTTACTGCCAAGAAGCATATTTACAATTGTAATAGAACAGTTATGCACATATAGAAATAAAAAATTTCCCACAACGGTACATAGTCCTATAATAACAGTCTTAAAGGAGTTTGATGGAATGGTCAAACTTTGGAAAATGGCCTGAAGTTAAATAATCTCAAGTGGGAACTGGATTCCTGAATCAACAGTCGTCCTCTGAGATACAGAATAATTGAAGATAGACTAATTGGCTCACAGACTAGGACATTCTGCTTTCTCCATGGAGTAAATCCTATTATGGTTACTATATCCATCTGTTAAAGGGTTGTATTTTTGCCTGCTGAATAAAAGAATGTTATGAATTGTATTCAGAGAATAGCTTCTGTTTTCCTTCAGCAAAGGATTACAGAAGTAAAAGTCCTCTGCTGAGAATGTCAACAACTGTACTTCTCACTGCATCAATCCAAACACTGAACTTCTTGTTCTGGTCTGTGAATAATACAGAAGACATGTTTGCAAAAACCACAAGTAATATAGTACCATGGACTGTTCTGAGCTTGATGTATATTTTATAGCTGCTTGCTATTACAGAAAATTAACCTCAATATTCAAGAGGTTCTTCTGGCCTCTGTTTACCTCTCTAATCCTGTACTGAACTACATATGTGATGTGGTTGAAAGTATGTGCCTTATATTTGACATTTGGTCATGTCACCCGTATATGAATGCAAACCACTTATTTTTTGAGATTACTTATTACATTTCCTTTTTTACATTGCATTATTTTTTCTAAAGCAATGCATTTTAATTTTGCTAAATCCTAGTCCAGCAAGAGTGCCCCACAGTACTTATCAGTAGATTTATCTAGATTTATCTATCTATGCATTTAGAATAGAACTGAGTTCAGTTACCCGTACCTTAACACAGCTGTTAGGGAGTACTAGCATGGCAGTTTATTCCAGCCATTTCTTCCCTACTGCATCATATTATCCCTACTGGCAATAAATTTGACTCAAAGGTTTTTTTCAGCTAACTGCTGATATCTTGAAATCTTTGGGCACCTGTACTAAAACACTGCTAGAAAACAACCTGTCCATTTGCATCCTGGTAGCAGCAAGTTCATGGCACATCATGACCTTTCCTTGAGCTCGATATCAATTCACATACAGCTCTCCAGAGTAGCTTCAACTGTTGGCAACCTCTACTCCTGTCAGGAGAAGTAAATACCTCATGCCCATCATGAATCCAGCTGAGTATGCTGGGTTTACTTTGTGGGCAACTGTACAAGTAACTTAGGAATATCAAATGCATCTTCATTTTAGATCAAATCTAGAGGCATAATGCTGAGTTTAAGGATTAGTTCCTTAACTCCCTGACCTACTTTCACTACATTTATTTATTTATTCACAGAATTGTTGAGGTTGGAAGGCATTTTTTGAGATCATCTAGTCAAATCTTCTGCTCAAGCAGGTCAGCTAGTGCTTACTGACAATTATTGTCTTGACAGAATACTTTTCATCAAACAGCTGCAGAAGATTAAAACATTTCACTTTGCAGCATTAAACCAAGGTCTTAGAAAAGGTGACTGACAATTTCCACCATAAATACATGACCGTCTCTATATTTTGTATAGTTTTATAAATAACTCTAAAGAAATAGTGTATTTGCTACTTCCAAACTACTTCCATTATGCTTCTAAAATATTTAGAAAATTAGTCTTGTTCAAATTGAGGGTTGCATTTGTAACATTCTGTCCAGTATTTCCTCAGTTTTATGAAACTATACTCCTTTCTACTGTTACCATATCAGTGCCTGAAATTTACTTTTGTTAAAACCTGGTTCATGCCACAAATAATGATGGTGGAGGATTCCACCTTTTTGATCATATTATCCTTCCCTCACATTCTGTTGTTATCCTCAGGGCTCTTTATGATGTTAAAAGGAAAGAACTGGAGACATTGTTATGCTCAAGAAACTGCATTTCAGTTCTCAGTGCAGCTGATTATGTCAAGGTTTTTTCAACTCTAATTAGAAGTGAATTCCCTGATTTCAGTAAACCAGGTAAGGGTGTCACACTTTATAGATGTTGCCCATTTGGGAGGAAACATTGCTTGGTTGAGTTGTCAGACAGTGCCAAACCATTATGTGGTATTAGCAAGAATCTTCTGGCCTGCAGTATGACTACAGTCTCTCGAGGTCACTATTAATATGTCTGTGTATTCAAATGCAGGGCAAGAAGTAAAGCAAATGTAAAGGTTTCACCTTGGAAATATAAATTGCTGGGAACAGTGATGATGTGCAATATTTTTTGTGTGCCTCACTCAACTGCCAATTTATAACATTATTCTTTCATTAGTTGAAAAATAAATCTCCAAGTAAACAGGTACTTCTATATTTCTTTAGAATTCTTTCAGTCCTTTCCCTCCAAACATTTTACATAAAAAATAATGACAGAACTTGTTCTCTAAACCTGTTATGAATCATTTGGCAGAGCATTACCATTTAAAAGTCATAATAAATATAGGGAAAAATGTAAAAGCTGAAAGATGCCAGATTAACTAATTAAATTCTCTGAAATGTCTTTGATTGATAGAACAAAAAAAATTCTTTTTTTCTTTTTTTTTGATAAGTCGATGAACTATTTTTTTCAGTTCATTGTTCTCTTTCTCAGATTTTGAACAGGAGAGGGATATGTTTGTACATAATAAAACTTTTGATCAAGAAACAGGCTGGTTGTAGCTTAGGTAAAAAAAAAAAAGAGAGAAGAAAAAAAGTGCTCCTGTTAAATAGGTTTTCTGCAAAACCACGTCACCTTGTCTACTTCCATCTGCTTTTGTTAGCACAAGAAAGAACAAACTCAGGAATAAGGGTGCCCCAGTACTGGATGGGACTTGTCTGTATGTGAATTGCAGTGAAAGGAGATTCCACCTATTTCAGGCATCATCAAGTGATCAAAAGCTGGTGCTTAAAAAAGTGGCTTTTAAAAAGTGGACTGCTACGTTATGATCTTATTGAAATTGTAATAATCCAGATAGAGGAAGTGAATTTGTGGTGTGCCATAGTTTGCTGCATGATAAATACTCCAGCGAAGGAAAATTCATGTGCCTATACTTCAAACAGACAGGAAACCAAATGTCAGATCATGAAAGCAAATTGTAGAGGATGAGTCTCCTGGATTCTCTCCCCCCCACCCCCAACAATTGCATTTCTAATTATATCAGACTTGAAAAGTTATAAATTGTTGAGACATTGAGGCTTCTCAGTCTGATGTCCATATTTAAAACAAGAAAAAACAAATACAGTTCAGAGCATCTTGGTGTTCTTATACTCACTATGTCATGTACTGTAAGACCTATCTCATTAAATGGGTCTGTTCTGCCCACCTTTACCATTATTCCTGTGAAAAAGCAGCTAAGATTTAGTTAAGACGAAAAAAAGTAACAGAGAGCAAAGAACATCAAACTGCACAAACTGCAGATGCAAAAAGAAACATTTTGAATTCCTGTAATTTAATGCCATTAAAGTCAATATGATCTTTTCACTGCAGAGTTGGGTAACTAATGGTCAAGAATTGACATTTAGTTAAAAGGATCACTATTACTCTTTCTGTTGAGCTGCTTGTTAATAGCTTCGCTTTCATAGCTGTGTTTTCATAGTTCTGTTGTCCGAAGCCACTGAAGTCAGAGGAAACCAACACATGAAACACTTGCACTGTAGAATAAACTCATGTTTAACACCATTCCTGCCAGCTCTTCCCCCCTAAACACATTGTGAAAAAGTCTGATGCGTTTCTTTGAAGAATCCACTCTGCCTTGTGGAAGATGATCTGTTCTGATTATTTCTGAGCTTCTTCAAAAAAACAAGAAAAGGCAAAGTCTTTGTAACATAGCTGTTACTCATACTAAAGCACTCTGAGTATCAACAGTGCTTGACAGTCGTTGACATCAAAGTTACTTGGCAGATCACATTACATTTTAACTTATGTCTGATGTTTATTTTGAGGAAAATCATAACCACTGAAGAGTTACTGGGTGAGCCCAGTCAAGGAGATTAGAATATTTCCAAAAGACAGATTTCTTTTTTGTTAGCAGTCTTACTCAGAAATAGAAACTTTTCCCAGATGTCAAGCCTGTCAGGCAGTATTTTGGTCAGAATATTCAGGTCAAGTTATTTGTTTCCTTTCTAGGATGCACTCCAGCTAGCAGGTTTCCTCAGCACATTACAAGCAGCACCTCCACCTGATGGTGCCTTCACATAAATGGTCCTGTTACTTCCTCAGTGATCTTTTCCAAAAAAAAAAAAAAAAGGGATTAGGGACCAGAGAAAACAGGTCATCTAGGCCATCTGAGTAGCATTAACCAATAAGGTGTCTCCTTTGAAAACAGCCTTAATAAATCATTCTAATACCTGCAACAGGTACAGGCAATTCCACACTTACAAATAGATTAATAACTAGAATGGGAACTATTGGTACGGTCATGTAGTACTGAAAGTGAGGAATGAAATTTCAAATATGGTAGCAGAAGAACAGTAGCAATATGTTTAAAGTAGTGATAGGCAAACAAAACATTAAAAAATGGCACAAGTATGTATTAAGAACCAACTGAAGAAATTTCTACTTCCAATAACCATCTAAAGTCTTGGAAGGAATTATATTCATGGATTCATCTTTAGGAAGTTAATATTTTTACAGTTACCCAATAAATTTATTCGTGTATATCCTCATAAACCTCAGATTTCAAGTTGTCTAGGTAATACATTAAAAGTTCAGCATATTCTTTAAAATAAATGTGTTATATGACAGATGTTTCCTCTTTGTTGTATAAGATGAAATTAACACTGTACTTCTCTGAAAAGAAAACTTAAACACAGACTCCTGAACAGAACATCTGTGTTATTTTGGCACTTTCTTATATGAAATGAAAAATAATTTCACACTCCTAGTACAAGCAGGTTTCTTCAATATACAAAGCAGGATGAAGTTGTCAGTAGCAACTTTGGCCTTCTTAAAAGTATGCATGTTAAAAATCCCAGCTCATAGGATACTGTGTTCTTTGATGAAGAATTGGAATGTGGGTCTAGCAGAGGAAAGCAGAACCAAATCCAGTAAAAGTATTTTTGCATTTTGTTCTGATCTACTCCAATGTTAAGTTAGATTAATTTTGTTAATCCCATCCTAGAAACTGGAATTGCATGGAATAAAAAATCATCTGATAGCAAGACCTAAGAAAGGTGAAAATGTACACTATATGAAATAATGTATTAAACACAATTTTTCCATATAATAAACACTCCATATTGCAGTGAGAGAGAAATGATACATTTCAATCCTATCTAGGTCACTTATTAGGAGGGGAAGCAGGAATACCAATAGCTATCATTTGAAACATGAATGTGTGAGGTATTGTAGAGGATAATGACAATAATTGTTTCTTTACAAATGTGTTGTTTCTTAATTTGATGAGGTGTAATCACGAATAGAAAGTTTTACCAGTTGGCAGAGCTCCACTGCCTTCCACCTTCAGTGGACCTTTTCTTCCATTCAAATGAATAAGGAGGTACAGGGAATGGCATGAGTAGTAGAAAATAAGGACAATACAGTAGGATGGTTAAGGGGAGCTCTAAGAAGAAATTTTAAAATGTATTCAGTACTTTAGTTATTTAAGATGAAGGCAAACTTTAGGAAATGGTACAATTTACATTCTTCAGAGTATATACCAACATCATGGTCTATACCTTACAGATAAAAATGAAAACAAAACAAGATTTCAAAGCAAGATATAATGTGCACCTCCCCACAAAATCATTTTGGCCCAATATAGGGATAAGGAGAAAGTATTATGGCACATAAACACTCTGCATAATGATCTGGTGTTTTATTATATACACTAAATAGAGGGTGATCACTTTATGCTGCTCAACCCTATACTAAAAACTGGATAGGGTAAAGCAAACAGTAGGACTTGTGAATGATGAATTCTATATGGAAATGCATTCATTTCTGTAAGAAATAAATTAAATAATTTTGGAATGTCTGAGTAGATAGAAAATTGAAAAAATCATATTTGCATTTGCTGCTGTGCATGTTATTTATATAAGGAGATAATTTTCTTCAATAGTAGCTGATAAGGGACTATGTTCTGGGAATGTGATGTGTTGATAACACAGGGATGTTTTAGTTATTGCTGAGCAATGCTTATAGAGGGTCAAGGCCTCTTTTGCTTCTCACCCACCCCACCAGTGAGAAGGTTGAGGGTGCACAAGAAGATGAGAGGGGACACAGCTGAGACATCTGACCCCAACAGACTACAGGGACAACTCCTACCATGTGACCTCATGCTCAACAACAAAAGCTGGGGAAAGAAGGAGGAAATGGGGAAGTTCAGAGTTGCAGTGTTTTGTCTTCCCAAGTCACCCTTGCATGTGATGGATCCTGGCTTTCCTGGAGATGGTTGAACACTTGCTTGCCAATGGGAAGGAGTGAATGAATCCCTGTTTTGCTTTGCTTGTGCATGCAGCATTTGCTTTGTGTATTAAACTGTCCTTATCTCAACCCACAAATTTTCTCACATTTGCCCTTCTGATACTTTTCCCAGACTCAGTGTCAGGGAGTGAGAATGTGACTGTGTGGGGCTGAGCTGCCTACCAAGATAAAATCCCAGGGAGTTGGTATTTGCAGCAGAGGAACTAAAAGAACTACAGTAAAAATTTAAACTTTAATTCCTTCCATTTTAATATTAGTGTAACAATTCAAAGAATCCATTAAATACTTAAGATTTGCCATTCATTTTACATTCTATAGAGTTCAGGGTTTGATTACTTTTTACATATTTAGCTAGTCTGGAGTAAGTTTTCACTGTTACATTAATGTGAAACATGTTTCAAACAAAACTGTTCAATAAAAGAAAGTAGCTCTGACAGTTGATTTTTTTTCATCTATTTAATTACAAAAAGACATTACTGGTACGGTAAAACAAGGGAAGGATTTTGTGCTTCTGGGAGCAGACATTTTAAAAGAGGAAGTCTGTAGGCACTGGAGAAATTAACAATGGAAGTGATGTTAAGAAAATTCTCAGCTTTGGCATCACAATTTTTTTCACTTTCCCTTCTTTTTTTTTCTTTTTAAACCCAAATAAAAGTGACTTTTTATTGAAGGAGTCATCATTATTACATAAATGAGATGGAAAGTAGAGGAAGAATAGAATTAATAAGCATCTACTAAAATCAGTCATATACAAATAACAGATCATGAAGTATGTTTATACTTTTAATATTTTTTTAATATTAATTGGAATTTCCAATTATTTTCCTCTATTTTGACTATGATAAACCTAGAATTAGAAACTTTTGAAGCCTCCCTTTCCTTTAAAAAACCCTGCAACCTCTGCAATGTCAATTTAACAACTTTGTATGTGATGATTTGAAATTGGACAAATATTTAATTGAAAAATTATGATCAGGGAAATTAAAGCACTATTCATTTTGGGCTGTCTTGATCATTAGATTTCAAAATTGTTGCTGCTCTTTGATTTTTTCCACCACTGTCTCAATATAAAAAACCCCTCTTTTGTTCTCATTGAAAAAGCAACAAGCTGTAGAGGCAGACTTTATGTTTGATAGTTAATATAAGTTGTATAATAAAAACTATTAAATAAACAGTAATACTTCCTAGTGTGCTATTGGCTTCTTATATTCTTTTAGGGCAAAAATAGTTGCCTGATAAACATTTTCCTAGCATTGTATCTGTGGTTTTTGAATTGGGCTTTTTGTTAATTTCTTTGATAGATGTTTTTTGCTGTTTTACATATGCTTTGAGTAGTACTAGTTGTATTTCTTTTTTTGCAAGGTATCTTTCTAAGTCTTTAAACTTATGGAACATTTTTTGATGGTTTTTTTTAAGTCTTTCTCTCTTTACTTCATGACATTTATTTCCTAATGCTTTCCAGCAGGAACTATGCTTCAGTATAGTTACATGAAGCAAAGCTTGATAATTGACAGAAGAATTGGTGGTGTCACTCAAAGAACTCAGAGAACACTGAGAATCCCATTGTTAATCCAGCTTTGTTTTGACCACAATTAACAAATGCCAGGTTTCTGCAAAGGCTGGAGGAAAACTGGAGAAGCTGAGCAATCATCTTTTCCACCCATTTAGGGGATCATTGCTGAATAAAACAATGTCATTTTCTTTGGTCTATCTTTGCAACCAAAGAAAAGTAATGAAGCTGCTGAAGGATCTGGAGAAGTCCTGTGAGGGGCCACTGAGGGAGCTGAAGTTGTTTAGGAAAGGGGGGGGGTCCTTCTTGTTCTCTACAACTACTTAAAATGAAGTTATTGAGAGGTGGATGCTGGTCTCTTCTACAAAGTAGCAATTATAGGATGAGTGAGAACATCCCCAAGTTGCACCAGTGGAGGTTAAGACTGGATATTAGGGAAACTTTAATCACCAAAAGATTTAATAATCACTGGAACAGGCTGCACAGGAAAATGATGAAGCTATCATCTCTGGAGATATTTAAAAGATGTGTAGTTGTGGCACTTAGGGACACAGTTTAGTGCTGGACTTGCTAGTGTTTGTTAATGGTTGGATCTTAAGAGTCTTTTCCAGCCTAAATTATTCTATGATTCTATAATCTCCTAGAAACCTGTAAGTTTTGCACAGAAATTAAGGTCTTGGGGTTTGGGTGTAGGGTTTGTTTTTGTTTTTGTTTTTGTTTTGTTTTTTGTTTCTTTGGGTTTTTAAAATTTTTTTATTTAACCTGGTTGAGCCTAATTTAGGATATACAAACCATGTGCTCTTTATCCAAACTTGTTTGTGTCATTTCAGGTCCATAATAAACATGTTAATCCGCAAGGTCAAGGCATGATGAATTTAAGTCTACTGATTCATTTTATTAAAAATAAAATACTTCTAATAAGGTTAATGGAAGATCTGACATAATTAGTAGGAACAAACTATTGAAGACATTAATATTATAATTTCTGAGAGCCCCTTTATGGGACTGACTGTATATTATTCTAGTCAAATGAATATTTTCAATGATATCTGCAGAAGCAGAGCACATCATCTCTACGAATGTCATGCTAAACTGACAGGGAAATTTGGAGAGGTGTGATAGTCTTTTTGACCTCTCTGCTTTTGTGACTTTAGTTGTGATGAAAATGATTAAGGATTTTTCAGAGAAAATTATGTTGGGAACTTACTGTACAAGAAGGCATTTGAGAATGATAAAGGAGTGAGTATATATTAGAAAGACTTTAGGGCAATTTTCAGTTGCACTCTGGGCAATTAGACACCCACCTTTAATTAAAAGTCAGTGGAGCTGAGTGACTAAGTACCACTCATGAGTTTCAAAGTAACATTTAATTGATAGAGGAATGAATTCAAAAAAAGGGAGGGGGAGACTACATTTTAGTTGAAAGAAGTAGATTTCTGGGAGTCTGAAGTGTTTGGACTGAAAAAATGTCATTAAAATATTTCTGTAAGGCAGATCAAGAGAAGAGCATGTAGTGCAGAATAAAATAGAAAAGAAATGGAACAGTTGAAGTTTCTGGTTGATTAGAAATCTGTCACTGAACTACAAACTGTGCTAGGACTTTTATGAACAGTAAGATAATGGAGTTACAGCTGCTTCTTCCCTCCTACTTCTCTGTGCTACATAAAAAAATACTGATGACATGGCATCTTGGGTGTTGGGGAGAAGATGCTGAAGGTTCAGAAGATCCCAGGAGTAATGAGAGGACCTGCATGGGGTACAGGGCTCCAGAGATGAAGAGAGGCTGATGGTTGAGGCTCAAGCCTCATTTCCTGGGAATCATGTGTCAGTAAGCCATTTGCCTTCTCCCTTGTGGCTGAGTCCACCTCACTACACACACCTTACCTTCAGGGTAAATCCAAGCTCCTTTGCTACCACAGGGTAGAAAGCTCACAGGAGAGTAAGTTGTCATTCTTTTGTGGTGGGTCCTCTCCATACTTGAAAGACAAAGAGATGACTAAATGTATAGAGAATAACGTATTCAGCACCAACAACTGCTGCTAAGTACATGAGCATATGTGCATATACAAAAAAATCTGTTCTTCAAATTCACTTCAAAATCTGAGTAAATAGTAAAGAACTTTGGAAAGGATCTTGGATGATATAGGTCATTCCACTTCCTCAAATATACTTACTGTTGAAGGAAACAAGGTTGCTGAACATGCTGGAAATCACTGAAAATCAGACTGGAAGGAACTTCAAGGGATCATCTCATCCTAACTGCTGCCCTAAAGGCAAGATAAATTCTACCTAAACCATTTCCGACAGGTTTGTTAAAGAGGTTTTTAAAAACCTTCAGTGATAGAGACTCCACAGCATCGCTGGGCAACCAGCTGATTTAAGTGGTGCTTAACTCTCCATAATATTGGATACCTTTTGTAATAGAAGATTGACCTATCTACAAGGAGAATATTATGCTATGCAAAATATAAATTATTAATAAATAACATTATGATATTCCCCTCAATATTGATTTTTCCCATTTGAATAAATAAAATGCATAAGATTTTACAAAAGTTATAATAAATATATTTTTATCACTTAATAAGATAAAATAAATTTCCCTTGCTGGATATAGCCTAGTCTATTCGTTAAATTCTGTTTAGATTCTAGAATATCAATATCATATAAAGTTATTCTGTGGTTATTGATTCGGTTTTGAGAGCCAATAAACTTGATATAAAATAAATAACAGTGGCAAATTTATCTGTTTAATGGCAGTTCTTTACTTTAGGAAAAATCTTTTGTGTTATTTTTTAATCAAATTTTGAATTCTTTTCTATAGAAGCATTTCTTTCAAGCATTTGGAATTGCTTAGAGCAGTGCATAAAAGTGTTTATACAGGCAATTTATTAACTGATTGCTAAGACTATGTACCTGAGGATGGGTAGATGAAACCCACGAAAAAAATTTAATATTTATCTTAGAGAATCCAACCCTGCTTATATTTATACCAATGAAAGCAGAAAATTGCTTATGTAATGTGAAGTGCTTCGGTGTTTATCTTCCAAAATACTGAAACACACTTTAGGCTTTAAAGTTACAGCTGAAGAGGGAGTTCACTTATATAGCCATATAAATTTGTCTTTTTATTCTCTGTTTTCTATATTGACATTTTGGAGAGGTATATTCGTATCAGTTGAATGCTCTCAGTTTAAGCTTCTGATAACCTATTATTGATAACCTTGGTGGGGAGGAATAGGACACAACAGGATTTGCAACCTAGTTTGGATTTTTGCTTAGATTTGTTAAAAATATGAAAATACTTAACAAATAGAGACTTCAAACAAACAAAAATTCAGAGCATCGTTTTTTCAGGTAATGCTGAGATACTCATAAAACGTCCAGGACAAAAATGAGAAGGTAAGTATATGCTGTCATTATTTCATAATGGTTTTCCTTAGGTTATGTTTATCTGGGTGGAACTTTTGCACCATATTTGAAAGGAGAAATGTAGATACATAATAGTTATAAAGGAAGTCTTAATAGCTATGTCAAGTATCATTATTTGTTACCTAAAGTAATCATATTTCTGTCCCAAGATATATTAAAGCAAAAGCAGAAGCCTTGGATGTGAACTAGCACTGATCACAGAATTTCAGAATGCATTCAATGTAAGCAGAAATATTTCTGTGGTTATCCATTATGGCTTAATTTTTGAAGATATCCACCACTCTTAGTCCAGGTTAAAACACAGGGAAAGAATGGGTATATTTTAATAGTTTTGAAGTGTCTCAAGATTTTTATGGTGGAAACTTGAAACTGTGTTACTGAGCATTTTTGACCCCAGTATAAAGTATTTTGAGTTAGGTTCCATTCAGAAGGCTGTGGAATTCTATGTGATTTTTTGTGAAAACAAGATCAAATCTCAATTTCCAAGCACTGATATAAGTGCCAAAACACTCATGCTACAATAGGCACTAAATATTTATTGGCATATATATGCTTAAAATTAAGTAGGGAGAAAATATTTTTAAAAGCAGAAAAGCATACAGAAGTCAAGAAATAGAAATTCAATACTATAAAAAGAAATTCAATGCAGTAAAATGCTCCTGATTTGAATAAACTGAAATATTTAATTAGTTAATAATCAACTTAGTTGCTATCAAGGTATTATTAAGGTCAAAGTGTTTACAAAAAAAGTGAGATATTTTCATGTTAAATTAGATAGGATGAAAATGTACAAGTTATATGGTTTTTCTTTGAGCCTTGAACAAAAAGGTGTCTGCTTGTGCTTAGGAATTATTTTCACTTTACTAAAAAAATGAAAATGGGAAAAAACCACTTTCATAAGAGAGAGTGTGACTGATAAATTTTGTATAGAAGAACAATAACAAAAATAAGGATAATGTGAGGATAGAAAAGGTTTTTCTCAATTATGTAGAAGGCATACCCTAATTGTTCATATTTTTTCAAATTTTCTGTAATTTATTTTTATCCTTTTCACTGCATTTATGTACAAAACCAATTTACTTTGCTTACTTTGTATTTTTGAGCATACACAGATATTGAGGCTCATGGATCAGGTTTCCTAGGTCTCTTGAATTATTATAATTTAGAGAACAAAAGAGAGTGCCTTTGAATATAAGTCATGTAGGTTTTTTGAGTATGTAGCCATATATCGGCTTTAAGTACTGAGTTCAGTGTTGTATGGAGACATGGCAAAATTTAACTTTGTGAGATAAAAATTCTAAAGGGGAATTTAAAACAGCAGTAGATAATAAGTGGAAAGCAACAACACAAATTAAAATGTGTTAGTGAAACATAAGGTAATTTCACTTCTTGGACTTAGAACACTAGCTAATTAAAGATGTGTATAGAGAAAATTAAGTTGGAACAAAATTCCATACCCTTAAACAAAAACAAGATAGGAAGCACAGGGAAGGAAAAATAATTAGAGGGTTTTGATCCAATCTGATACCTTTTAAATAAGCAAGAATGTTTTCTGAGTGAAACTAATAGATCCCCAAATACACTGACGGCAGGGAAAAAAACCCTCACAGCACAACAAAAAGTAGTGAAGGTCTCTTGAAACAGTGGAGGGAGAATATGAATAACTAACTGTCTGAAGACACTCAAATAATAAAGAAATCAGAGTTTTATCAGAAGCAAGAAAATAGGAGGAAAATATGGATTTTGGAGGATGCAAAATAAGTAATAGATTTTCACAGACATTCTTGATTCACATTTGAATGGATAAGAGCATTGAATATGCTCACAACGACACATTCATGATTTCTTTTAGATAACACTAAAATCAATAGACTACTGGTAAATTACAATATATACAGTCAAATTAATTTACATTTAGTCATTTATGTTCTTTTGGCAGTTATTCATATATTGGTCATTGAAGGCAAGAAACATACTCAAATTTTAGGAACCCTTTGCCCCCCGGTATTTTATTTCAGTTCTGACTTCAGATATAGTTGTGATTGCTGTAGCTAAGGATGTCAGCTACACTGAAGGATCTTTTGAGTAAAAATGTTTGCGCAACATCAAAGCCCCTTTCCTGCATATTATTTTAATAAGAAGAACAAGTTCTTGTTTGGTGCCTTGGTCAAAAGAAATAATGAAATTGATTCCTAAGCTCTGCTACCAGGCCAATCTTATAATTTATGCCCTTTTGCACTCTGTGCACTGAGTATGTGTGTGCACATAGTGTGCTGATGGACTCGCTTAGCACTTCTGGTCTTGTGAATGGAAAGGATAAAGAATGACACTGTCACAGGGATACTGCCAAGGAATGTGTCTCAGATCTGAATGTGTAATACTTCACACAGAGCTATGGACAAGGAGCAAATAAGTGAGTTAGCAGTTTTTTGAAGAACCTCCCGAGGTTTTCACTTAGCCTGAAAACTTGGAATTAGTGACAGCAAGAACACTTCTGGCTTTATTAAACAGGGCACTGCCTAAGCCCCAGTCTTCAGACAATAAAATTTATCTTAGCATAAGACTTACATAGGATTCCCTATAACCATTTTACTAGGCTTGGTGTTGAATATGCAATTAAGTGTAGAAAAAACTTGACAAAATGGCATATCACAAAATTATATACTAGTCAGAGAAAGCTATGAAGACTTTTGGAGGATTTAATGGTAATCAAATACGAATGGGTTAGTAGTCAATTCACCAGAGGCAAAATCACAGCAGCATACATAACAAGAGATGATGTCAAGCAATTGAAGACAATGACCATGTTAAATTATCTGAATCAAGTAGGGGAAATTATCAAGTCCATATTGCTGTCAGTGTAAACAAGTAACCATCTATGATTAAGAAACAGCCTATGTTAGACCATAAGAAAAAATGAAGTCAACAACCACAGCTTTCTAACAACGGATATAATTATAAGAATACATTTATATTGCAGTGGATGAGATCAAAAGTCTGATAATAAATGTTGGAAATACAGAAGGTATCAGAGGAATCTAACACTGATTTACACAATTTAAAGTACACGTATATATTAGGAGAAGAGATTATAAAATGTTTCTTTTTTATTCTGCATTTCTGAAACAAGCAGACACCCAGGGAAAAAGAAGCAGACAATTAAAAGTTATGAAAATAAATACAACTTTACATGATTTTTAACTCAATTATTGAAGCCAACAGCTTAAAAGAAGTTTCAGCAGGACATAAATAGGTTGATAACTATTTAGGTAGAGAAAAATATGTAAGAGTCATTAAATATTATGATCAGGAGAACAAATTTTATCCAACTGAGGTGAAGCTTCAGTAAGCTTTCCCATTTATATTCTCCCTCTATTTGAAGCACCTTATCCTCACTACTGTAAGAATGAGATAAGAAGAAGGCTATACAGCAGAATCTGATTTGGAAAGATCCTTACAGGAAATGAAGAGGAAATATGATATCACTTCTTTGGATAACATCTTGAAATGTCATATACTTTTAGTATTTCCTTTTTCTAATTTCAAAAGAGATATCCAGCCCCCTCTAGCTTTTACAGCAACATATAAATCAGAGTTGTCAGTGCTGAACTGCCTAATCATATTTGCCTGTCTACTTTTAGCCACCATTTGCTAATAGTATACTCACTACAGAATCGTGCTGTTTTCCAAATTTTAAAAGCCAAGAATACTAGTCAAATAACACTAAAAAACACTACTGTCTCTTTCTCCTACTTCACTGAATGACAGGGATTTGTTTTATAAATAACAGGAAACACCCTCTGCAGGTGTTTTTGCAGGATGTTAAGAGCAGCTGTTATCTCCTCTAGAAAATAAGAACATGAATAATTTGTATATGGCAATAGCTTGTTTGGAGACAGCAGAAGATATGTTTGCCTTTAAACATTAAATCAGAGGAGATTAAGTATCTGTTTTTGAAAATCTGCAGAAAGGCAAAAGGCTATTTTGAGTGGGACCCATTAAATGAAACACTTGTATTTAGAAGAAAAAGTATCAGCATACATCCACTTTATTGTAAACAATGCACCTGAAGTGCTTCCCACTAAATGAGATGAACCAAACTTCCTTAAGTGAGGAATGTCTATCCAGTCATGCACTTTCCTAAAGCTATGAAAGGGATTGCAATTTGCTTATGTTTTGAGGGGGGGGGGGGGTTTATGTGATATACGAGCAAAAGGAACCCCCCAAGTGCCATGTTGCATTTCATTACAGAAAAGGTTGTTTTTAAAAGGATTCTCAGAAGATATACTGTGTCAGTTATGGGATTTACATATTACTATGTCTGTTACAATGGAAAAATATTAATGATAATAGCTTGCTTTCTGAACGAGCAAAGTAGGAACTATGCTGACAGTAGCAACACCCAGCAAATGCAACCTTATGTTGATTGCCATGAATACTCTACACATTAATCTACAAAACTTCATTATTCTTTTGACTTATGCTGGCTGAGCAGGGTATGTTGTTAAGATTATGCTCACACAACTAAAAAGTTAATAATGCCATGTAATTATTGCCTCACTTTTAATAACTCTTCTTTATTCCTCACGGATATATGGAAAGAATAGAATACTATTTCCATTCTATTCCTTTCAGCATTGTTTCTGATATAAGATTTTGTCTAATCCCACACAGCTATTCTTATGCAATTATGTGATGTAATTGTACTTATTAGACATTCTGCTTGTACAGCCATTAGATAACCAAGACACAGGCTTCATATTAACTTACTGTACTTGGTACCTTCTAACAACTGATGGTAAACCTCAAATCTTGCAATGCATTTTTTTTTAACATGGGACTACTTTTATTTGAAAGCAGTCTTCAAAGTATTCACTTTGATGACTTTGCATAGGCCCTATTTTGAAAGAGTCTTGATATGTCTGTGAAAAGATATGAGTCAATATATAAAACTCAAAGCCAAATGAACACTAAAGCTGAGCAAATTCATGGAGGAGATACTTTGTTTTGAATTAAATCTGTTGGATCTGAAACCCCTGGTCTGTTTCTGACTGCACTAGAGTTAACTTTCTTAGCAGCTTGCATGATGTTTTGGATTTGTGGCTAAAACAGTGTTGGTAACACATCAGTGTTTTGATGCTTGCTGAGCGATGCTTACACAGTGTCAAGGCTTTCTTTTTTTTCCTACTCTGCTCCCTGCCTATCGAGTCAGCTAGGAGTGAGTAAAAGGTTGGCAGGGGGCGTAGCTGTGACAGTCAACCCATATGGGCCAAAGGGACATATCCTACCACATGATGTCATGCTCCCAAACACGGAGTTAGAGGAAGAAGAAGAGTGGGTGGTTTTGGCTTTCAAGGTGGCCATTGCTTGGAGACTGGCTAGATTTTGGTCTGCTTGTAGAAGGTGGTGAGTGATTTCTTTTGTTCCACTGATACATCTGTTTGGTGTTCTTACCCTCTGCTCTTCCCCTTCCCTTACATTAATCTACCTTTATCTCAAACCAGGAGCTTTCTCAGTTTTGTGCTTCCTGTGTTCTTCTGCCATCCCACCAAGGACAGGGGAGTGAGCAAGTGGCTGTGTAGAGAGTTGACTGGTTGGTATCAACCCCTCACAACACTATTGAATCATACACCACTTGTAATCTATATTATGTTATGATCATGGTGAGTAAGTAATTTCTTTCTGAACTAATCTGAATAAATTCTCAGCTGTATGGCCTGAGAAATTAGAAACAGATAGTTAATAGAAACAAAGATGAGGGAACAGATATTAACCTCTAACTGCTGAGAGCGTATAGAACCCTAGATAAAAAATATAAAAATATTGATAAAGCATATTGACTAAATTAAAATAAATTATCAGCATGCAATGATGAATATATCATAGCTAAGAATAATAAAAAAGAAGTATGATTTGCAATTTACTTTTAAACAAAAATATTTTTTATTTTGGATAAGCTACTGAAGTCACAATGTTATATTTGAAATCAGAGTATGATTTCCTGAATTAAGTAGAATGTTTGAACAAGAAAAAAAAAAAAGGATTTGGGCTCTTGTGTAGTGATGCTCTTCTTGCTTTAGTTTAGTTAAATTTATATTTACTAGGTAATTAAAATATGTAAATTTATTATAATTACACTTCATCTTCCCCCTTTGCAATATAAAAATGTTCCACATCTGAATTATTACTGATTAATTGAAGATAGCTGTAACTATCTTACTTAAAATCTTTGCTTTCCTCTTAACTTGTGTTTACTACTCATTTATTACTATTACCTTGTTACGACATTTTTTCCTTAAATAAATTGATGTTTGTCACAAGAATTTTGCCTTAACTCATGTGCCATCAAGATCCAAGTGTTCTTATAACATTTTTCTTTAATTTCCTCTCATGTGCCGTTAGCTTCTTCCTCTCTATGTGTCTCTAAGTTCTTGATCCTGTCTTTCATTTACCCTAAATTTTTGAAGTCAAAACCAACCAGAATGTGTCATCGAGGAAGCATCAGTGGTGACACCTAACCTGACTTTATTACATGAGTCCTCACAGTACACTCTTCCATCATTCTTGAACTAGGACAGGAAAATTGCCCCAGATTTCTGAAAGAGGTTGTCACCCATGCTGGGCTTTTTTGCTGCTTCCTTCCTGAGAAGCAGTGAGGTTTCTGTGGTTGAACTTTGCTGTTACAGCTGGAAAGAACCAATGATATAATTTAGCTGACAAATTGCATGGAGGAAATAATAAATAGCCCCATACTCAGATGACCTGTAGTATACTGGAAGAGGCAGAATAGTCTGAACTGGCACTGGTATTGCAGTAAAATCTCCATCTGCTTCTTCCCAGGGGAATACAGTGGAACGAGTCTCCTCCAATTAATCTCTCTCCATGGAATATCATGGGACTATAAAATTTACTGTGAAAAACCTCTGAGGGGATATTGTAAAGTGGACAGAAAGAAATTGAACTGACTAATACAGTTCTCCTTGAGGTCTGTAAGGGCAGTGTGCATGTGTGAGAAACATAGTAGTGCCATTATCTCTGTGGGTTTTATGCAATCCTCATAGTTTACAGATAAGCACATACACCACAGACAGAACTGATTAGTTTATTCTGAGCTTCTTAATGCATGTTTGCCCCTGGAATCTTGTTATATATAGGCAGTATATTACTGATTAGTCATGTCCACGGTCACTGTCTCCCTCTGCATTTCATGCACAGTAGATCACACACAGCCAAACTTGCATCCTGTGTGGGTCTGTACGAGTAGGCTGCGCTTCTGTGAGATGCTTTATGGGTCACACAGTGTGAGAAGGGCAAGAAGCCCACACAGGGGCATATAGTCCTGAGCCACTGATTTTCCAATCTGCCCTTAGTGCCAAAAATGAGACAAGGTGAGGTATCTGTTGTTTCAGCAGACACCAATCATCCTACAAAACTCTGCAGAGATCTCTCTCCCCGACCAGCCTCTGCTCTTAAGCTCTTCACCTCTAATAAACTTCTTCCTTGTCCTATATCAAAACATAAACAAACTAAATACCAATAGCGTAACCCCTCAGCTTTTGCTTTCTTTGTGGCTTGTTCTGTTGTCTTCCATTAACCCATTTATTTGTTCCTGTTTCTTCCCTTCTGCTTCAGTCATCTTGCTGTATATAGATATTTAATAGTGTGTACTATTGCCTATAAAGGCAAGCTCTGGCTTAAATAATCATAAATGCTTACCATAAGAGTGTGTCTCAGTGCTCCTGGTTTTGTCATATTCTGATACATACCATATATTGATATAAGCAGACCAACTTCTCAAACTGGAAATGCCATAGAGGTAGACAGCCACCTCTTAATTCCATCTCCCATCTCAGTAGATGTGCCTGTGTGACTGAACATGTTTTAAAAATCAGTATGGTGCTTAACAGTTCCCAAGTGAAGTCCAACTCACAGATAAGGTCACTTTCACCTCAGCAACTTCTGGACAATGGATACAAGTGCCTCCTCAGAGTCCCACATCAGTGGGGACATGTTCAGCACAAAGAGCCAAAGCTGAAAGGAATAACAACACAAAGAAAAACAGCAGTGATCCTGACAAGGATATTAAACAGGAGGATCAATGGTAGAAAATAGCTGGAAAAAGTCAAAAGAAACCAGGCATAAAGGGACAGTGGGATAGACTTATCTTCTCCTTTAGAACAAAGAACAGTGAATTAAAAACCAGACGAGATATTTTATGACAACTGCACATTCTATCAGAGCTAAGAAAAAAAAATTGAAAAGAAATATTCGAGTTTTACCTAAAATTTGAAAATGCCTAATTTTCTTCTGGACTTGCCTGGACATGGCCATTTTTGATATTTTGTGGTTTAACCCCAGTGGCCAACTCACCCCCACAGAAGAGCCTCTCAATTCTCACTTCTCAGTGGGATGAGGGAGAAAATTGGAAATGTAAAATGAGAAAACCCATGGATTGTTAAAGACAGTTTAATAGGCAGAGCAAAAGCTGCACAACCAATGCAAAATCAGGGATTCATTCACCACTTCCCATGGGGAGCAGATGTTCAGCTATCTGCAGGAAAGCTGGGCTCCATCACACGTAACAGTGACTTCACAAGACAGATGCCATCACTCCAAATGTGTCCCACCCTTCCTACTTCTTTGCCCAGCTTTTATTGCTGATTATGATGTCCTATGCTCTGGGATATCCTGTTGGTCAGTTGGGGTCTGCTGTCCCAGCTGTGTCCCCTCCCAGCTTCTTGGGCACTCCCAGCCCACTCAGGGGTGGTATGTGTAGTGGGTT
>VYXB01008189.1:0-102657 GCA_013397135.1 Pachyramphus minor | reverse complement strand
GCCTGGAGCACCTCCTGCCCCTCCTTCTGCACTGACCTTGGTGTCTGCATTGTTGTTCCCATGTTCTCACTCCACCTTTCCGGGGCTGGAATTCTTTCTGCTCAATGGCTTTCTGTTCTTAAATATGTTATCACAGAGCTGTTACCATTGCTCCTGATTGGCTCGGCCTTGGCCAGTGGCAGGAAGTTTGTCCTGGAGCCTGTCGGCATTGGCTCCATGGGACAGGGGAAGCTTCCAGCAGCTTCTAACAGAAGCCACCCATGTAGCCCCCCTGCTACCAAAACCCTGCCACAGAAACCCGCTACAGCATGAAAAGCAGAAAAGGCCTTGGCCCTGTTCGAGCACTGCTCAGCAGTACCTAAAGTATTCCCATGTTGCCAACACCCACCCTTTTGGTCACAAATTAAAAATACAGCACCAGAACAGCTATTATAAAGAAATTAATTTTATCACCACTAAAAACAATACACCCATATAAAACATCTTTCCTGTTCTGATTCTGATTTTTTACCAGAGCATCACGTACAAATTCTACAACCCGAGGAGTGTCCTAAAATCTCAAGGATGGCAATGATGGGATACTTTAAAAATGAACTATAGTGTTTTTATTTAAATTGTTCCTTATTTGAAAATCATTCAGCATACCTCATGGAAAGATTGTAAGTCTTGCTTAATTCAGCGGAGTAAAGAAAACATTAGAAAAAAAAGGAAAGCATAAACATTTCCTTCAAAATTAAACATGCCTACTTTATATCTGATCCCTCAAATCCTGAACATCATTCATATGAACATAGATTTCAGCAGCAACTGAGTATGCAGAGTACCCAAAGGATGAAGTCCTTCTTCGCTGTACTATTTTTGTGCTCATCTCTCACATTTTTTCATTTAGAAATTTAAAGGATTACAAATTTTTGTGTAGATACAAAATTATAAATTGAATATTATCAGTTACAGTTTTGAAAATATTCCTTTTGTGTATGAGTAGGCTGACAGAAGTGTTTCAAGTATTTGCACATCTTTGCAAATCTTTTCTTGTTATTTCTTATTATCAGCTCATAAAACAGACATGCATAAATGGTTAGATGAAAGGAAAATAAACAGCAGATTCATGTCATAATCACAAATCATTCTCAGCATTATAAAGGGAATAATAATGAGAAAGAGAAGAAATAGCAAAGAACAGACTAAATAAACTACTTTATTTCTGAATCATTTGCATACAATAAAAAAAACCCTAAAACATACATTATATGTTGCACATAAATTTATCTTGTAAAGAAAAAAATAAGATTAGTATTTTAGAAAGTAATTTAATTTACAGAGATGAGTATTTTATTTAAGTGCTTTCACTGCTTTTCCAACATGAAAATTTTGCATATTCTGATCTCCAATTTGAAATAAAATCATGATAAGAAAAAAGGCACTTTATCTGGAAAATTATTGAGTTACAGCTAAATCAGAAAATAAATAACCAGTCATGCTCTTTTGCTCCATGATTCCAACAGCAATAGAGAGTGGCAATTGACAGTTTCAAATTAGAAATTCATAGAATCATAGAAAGTAGTCCTTTAGTACTTGTTTTCAGCTTGCTTTTTCCGTTTGGCTATTTCAACTTTTAAAAAAAATTTAATTAAATTTTTAATCTGTTGTAGGAATGTTAATTGCTTTTCTCTCATGAGGTCTGAATGGATATAGAAGCATCTGCAGGGTGAGTAAACAACAGCTACTAAGTAATCATTATCATATTTGGATTTCATTTAAAGTTTTTGTTTGTTTGTTTGTTTTCCATCTGTGTCTATAGGGTAAAGAAATAACACCTGCCTGGGAAGAAGCATTCAGAGGTAATTTCTCTCAATTACTTATTTAAAAATTCTCTACTTCATTCTGAAAACACTGTTATGGGGCATCGTTATGCTAGGATATTTCAGAGCTGTAAACTGGGAGGTGATCACCTCTCAAATTTTTACTTCACTTTGAGTCTTCGTTCTCTTAACAGAAAATATCCTCATTATTTATATACAAATAATTGCTAAAATTAAGATAGTAAATTTTGTGTTTCTGCTGCGTTTGGCTGATATCGAGCAAATTTTCCCCATAGCAGACCTCACAGTGCTGTGCTTTGCATTGGTAGCTAGAAAGGTGTTGATAGCACACCAGGGTTTTGGATAGTGCTCAGTAGGACTCACACAGCAACAAGACTGACTCTCTGACATTCCCCCCACATCAATAGTCTGAGAGTGGGAAAGATCTTGGGAGAGGACACAGCCAGGGCAGGTGTCCCAATCTGACCTAAAGGATATTCCACACCATACAATATCTTCCCAGACATAAATGCTAAGGGAAAGGAAAAGGAGAGGGGGGGCAAATTTGCTGTTATGACATTCATCTTCTGTAGCACCCACCAGGAGGTGGCTGGGCATCACCTGCTGGTGGGAGGCAGAGAAAAAAAATTGTTTTCCTTTTCTTCCTTGCATGACCTTTGTTTTTGCCTTTTAAAACTGCCTTTATCTTGACCCACAAAGTTAGGTTTTTTGTCTTATTTTCTCCTCTCATTTTTCTTCTGAGGAGCAGAGTGATAGAGTGGCTTGTTGGGCACCTGTTGTCCAGCCAACATCAGCCCACTGCACCATCAATTACTTTCCCTCTTTGATTATTTCTCACCTACCATGATTATAAAAATATAGGATTAAATTTTAAAAGTCATGTTTTATCACAAGAGGAAATAATTTCATGCAGATATGTTACTGAATTTGCCATTGTGTGGTCATGATTCTACTCTAGTTAACTTACTATTAGTTGAATCTATCTGCACAGTATCTAACTTATTTCCTATTTTGGGCATATATCCTACTTTAGAAAAATGTCCTAAATTTGGGTGTTTGTATTGCTAATGTACTTATGTAACCTGACCCAGATCAATCTTTAACATTTGTGTGTGATATTAATGATGGCTTAATTTGCTTTTTTATTAGCAAGTCATTCAAGAGAAACATGAAAAAAATAATAAAAAAACCCCAATGAAAATGTATCCAAGTCCAGTACTATCGTACATCCCTAATCCCAACTCAGTCACATCTGAAAAGCTGTTTAAGGTGCTAGACAGACACCACCTCATTGACTAAGGATAAGAAAATTTCAAGCTTCATCAAACCAATGAGGAACTCAATCATGAAGTGATAATGCTATCTGAGAATGTCCTTTTCCTAAACCTGAACTACCCAGAATTGATGTACATTTGATCCGATCCTGAAAAAATACACTCCATTCTTTGAAAGGTTGCTTAAAATCTTAGAGTATTAGGTCCTTAACACATAAACACACAGATAATTCCCTCTGATAGTGACTCCTTGCTTGATATTTATATGAGTCAGTGTTAGACTTAATGGTTTATCAACACTTGTCAATGTTTCCAATACTTTTGGGCAAAGATATCTAAAAGCAAACTGAGAAGGCTGTGTTCCCCACAGCAATTTCTTAGCAACTCGTATGTGAAATGCATAGCAGATGACTTGCAGTAGGGAATGAGTTGACTACACGTGGAGAATATGGAAACTACAGAGACTACAAGTTGATCTGCAAAGCTGTTCAACACCAAAAAGAAATTTTGTCAACTGGGATTATCAGGTCTTCCCGAATGAAGATGTCCTGCTCTATCTGAAGCAGAGACACCCCTAGACCTTTAAGAAAAGGTATATGGAGGAGAACAACAAGACTATCAGGAAATTCTTCAGTACTGAAAGAATCACCAAGTGACTGATTACACTTAAAGTGCAATAGCTTGAAGAATATGGGAGAGACTCAATAACACTGTTTGTACAATTTCTCAAAAAACTGCTAGTCTAATTATATGTAGGATAGCATGAGCTAATACACTTTTATCACACTTAGCAATGAAAATTCAGCATTCAAATGTTAACTGCATCTAACACTGCATTTAGATTGTCCTTTAAAATCCATTTTCTACAGCATTGATTTTACAACTAATAATTAATTTTTCTCTGTGTTACCAGCTCACCATAATTAGAGGCAATAGAAATAAAAGTAAAAAGTAACTGTAAAGGGTGCAGTGGTGCTTTGCTGCCAACACTAATACTAAGAAGGCCAATTTACTAGCTGTTACCCTGACAAATAATTATTTATGCATAATCAAACAATGTCTTAGGATGTTGCAGTGGATAACAACTATTCTCAACTAGTTTCTTTAGCATTTCCCTTCAATGTCTGAAAAATATAAGACAGTCTCAGGCACACCTTGCTGTGTGAGGGGGAAAAAAACCCTAGCAGCAGATTTTCCTATCTCAATAGAGACTTTATAGAGATCATCTAAGAATCTACAAAAATACACGATGTCTGTATACTGTCCTCTTAGCATTAAGGTATCCCATAATCACTTGCCCTATAAAGGTCCTTCAATGCTGTTTTTGTACAGTAGACAACTACAGTGACTCCCTGTGGTCTTTGTCTCAACAAAGCAACATTACCCATCAGGCAGTAATTTTTAATTAAAACCCATTGTCTAGTTTTGACTAGAATAGAGTTAATTTTCTTCATAGTAACTTATATGGGGCTATGGTTTGGATTTGTGTCCAAAGCAATGTTAATAACACAGGGATGTTTTAATTATTTCTGAGCAGTGNGGCACCTGTTGTCCAGCCAACATCAGCCCACTGCACCATCAATTACTTTCCCTCTTTGATTATTTCTCACCTACCATGATTATAAAAATATAGGATTAAATTTTAAAAGTCATGTTTTATCACAAGAGGAAATAATTTCATGCAGATATGTTACTGAATTTGCCATTGTGTGGTCATGATTCTACTCTAGTTAACTTACTATTAGTTGAATCTATCTGCACAGTATCTAACTTATTTCCTATTTTGGGCATATATCCTACTTTAGAAAAATGTCCTAAATTTGGGTGTTTGTATTGCTAATGTAACCTGACCCAGATCAATCCTTAACATTTGTGTGTGATATTAATGATGGCTTAATTTGCTTTTTTATTAGCAAGTCATTCAAGAGAAACATGAAAAAAATAATAAAAAAACCCCAATGAAAATGTATCCAAGTCCAGTACTATCGTACATCCCTAATCCCAACTCAGTCACATCTGAAAAGCTGTTTAAGGTGCTAGACAGACACCACCTCATTGACTAAGGATAAGAAAATTTCAAGCTTCATCAAACCAATGAGGAACTCAATCATGAAGTGATAATGCTATCTGAGAATGTCCTTTTCCTAAACCTGAACTACCCAGAATTGATGTACATTTGATCCGACCCTGAAAAAATACACTCCATTCTTTGAAAGGTTGCTTAAAATCTTAGAGTATTAGGTCCTTAACACATAAACACACAGATAATTCCCTCTGATAGTGACTCCTTGCTTGATATTTATATGAGTCAGTGTTAGACTTAATGGTTTATCAACACTTCTCAATGTTTCCAATACTTTTGGGCAAAGATATCTAAAAGCAAACTGAGAAGGCTGTGTTCCCCACAGCAATTTCTTAGCAACTCGTATGTGAAATGCATAGCAGATGACTTGCAGTAGGGAATGAGTTGACTACACGTGGAGAATATGGAAACTACAGAGACTACAAGTTGATCTGCAAAGCTGTTCAACACCAAAAAGAAATTTTGTCAACTGGGATTATCAGGTCTTGAAGAATGAAGATGTCCTGCTCTATCTGAAGCAGAGACACCCCTAGACCTTTAAGAAAAGGTATATGGAGGAGAACAACAAGACTATCAGGAAATTCTTCAGTACTGAAAGAATCACCAAGTGACTGATTACACTTAAAGTGCAATAGCTTGAAGAATATGAGACTCAATAACACTGTTTGTACAATTTCTCAAAAAACTGCTAGTCTAATTATATGTAGGATAACATGAGCTAATACACTTTTATCACACTTAGCAATGAAAATTCAGCATTCAAATGTTAACTGCATCTAACACTGCATTTAGATTGTCCTTTAAAATCCATTTTCTACAGCATTGATTTTACAACTAATAATTAATTTTTCTCTGTGTTACCAGCTCACCATAATTAGAGGCAATAGAAATAAAAGTAAAAAGTAACTGTAAAGGGTGCAGTGGTGCTTTGCTGCCAACACTAATACTAAGAAGGCCAATTTACTAGCTGTTACCCTGACAAATAATTATTTATGCATAATCAAACAATGTCTTAGGATGTTGCAGTGGATAACAACTATTCTCAACTAGTTTCTTTAGCATTTCCCTTCAATGTCTGAAAAATATAAGACAGTCTCAGGCACACCTTGCTATGTGAGGGGGAAAAAAACCCTAGCAGCAGATTTTCCTATCTCAACAGAGACTTTATAGAGATCATCTAAGAATCTACAAAAATACACGATGTCTGTATACTGTCCTCTTAGCATTAAGGTATCCCATAATCACTTGCCCTATAAAGGTCCTTCAATGCTGTTTTTGTACAGTAGACAACTACAGTGACTCCCTGTGGTCTTTGTCTCAACAAAGCAACATTACCCATCAGGCAGTAATTTTTAATTAAAACCCATTGTCTAGTTTTGACTAGAATAAAGTTAATTTTCTTCATAGTAACTTATATGGGGCTATGGTTTGGATTTGTGTCCAAAGCAATGTTAATAACACAGGGATGTTTTAATTATTGCTGAGCAGTGCTTACAGAATCAAGGCCTTTACTGGTCCTCGCCCCACCCAGCAGTGAGCAGGTTGGGGGTGCACAGCAAGTTGGGAGGGACCACAGCTGTGAAAGATGACCCCAAAGACCAAAGGGACACCTTATACCATATGACCTCGTATTCAGTAATAAAAGTTGAGGGAAGAAAGAGGAATTGGGAACATTTAGAGATATAGTGTTTTGTCTTCCCAAGTTATCACTAGGTATGNTGGGAACATTTAGAGATATAGTGTTTTGTCTTCCCGAGTAGGGATGATGGATCCCAGCTTTTCTGGAGATGGCTGAACACCTGGCTGCCCATGGAAAGTGGTTAATGAATTCCTGGTATGCTTTTCTTGTGTGCACAGCTTTTGTTTTACCTATTAAACTGTCTTTAATTCAGCACACCCGTTTTCTCACTCTTCTGATTTTTCTTCCCCACCCTACCTGGAGGGAGTGACCAAGTGGCTGTGTGTTGCTTACTTGGTGGCTGCGGCTAATCCTCAAAAACTGTATTTCCAAAGTTTGGGGAAGAAATATTATTTAAGTCTGGGAAAAAAACCCAAACCAAAACAAAACAANCCACCCTACCTGGAGGGAGTGACCAAACTGCTGTGTGTTGCTTACTTGGTGGCTGCGGCTAATCCTCAAAAACTATATTTCCAAAGTTTGGGGAACAAATATTATTTAAGTCTGGAAAAAAAACCCAAACCAAACCAAAAACCCAACAAATCAAAACAAAAAAAGGCACAAAGAAAATAGAGAAACATGTCATCCAAGAACAATGTAAAACATGACTCAGTTTTAACTTTGCAACTTTTTCATTCTTTCAGAATGCACACCCAGCTCTTGGTGCACTTATGATGCAAAATGTGGAAAGGAACATATACAAGAAAGAATGCTAACAATAACATCTATGTGTTAAACTCTGACCCTTTGCATTGTTATTGCATATACTTTGGTTGATTTGACAGATATGAGCATGAAAGCAGGAAGGAAAGAACAAAGTTTATTTTTAGTATGTAGAGGGCTAATAATATGCTGCCAAATGTTTAACAGTTTTAAGTACATGAAGGTGTTACACGCCAGTGTTTTAAAGATCCATTAGAAACTGTTCTCTGATAGACAGAATCTGAATGTGTTTATCCATTTTGTGTTAAAGGTGTTGACCTAGTGAAAGGCATTTTTATTACCTTTCTTTCTGTTAGATGAGGAGTTTATAGTATGTTTGCAGCATCAGTGAACAAGTTCCCCATTGAATTTATTTTGTGATTACTACTGGAGCAAACAGAAGCTTTTTTTCTGTTCTTCCTAGCAGAAAATTAAACAATGTCACAATTTGGAATGGGCATGGACTGACATTTTCCCAGTGGCTTTTACCAGAATGTAGTCGTTTAGGTAAAAATAAAAAATTGCAGACGTTTTTAATAAAATTTAATAAAATAAATATAAACTGAAAACTTGGAACTGGATTCCATATATCAATAAATCCACACCAGGGAAGAAACATTGCAAAAATAAGTTTATATTCTTCTACCCATATTCCTATTCACTGTAAAGACAAATCACAGAAAACATGATTAGATTTACTTAAACGTAATTTTGAAATATTTCTTTAACCAAACAGATCAACTTGTCCACATCATACAGATGTTTATTAACACTTGTATTGTTACCTTCCTGTCTGTGTCCACTGTATTAGGAACTCACATACAAAAGAAGATGCAGTTTTTGGTCTCAATCTCCTCTCTGACTACCTCAAGAAAGGATGACAAAATCACTGAGTTATTTATATTCTTTTTACATTTTGTTTATATACAGCTATCAGGCATTTTCTTGCAGTTTCTGCACCAAGCCATTATTGCTTGGTTAATTTCTTGCAGGTGTCACAGAAACATTGATGAACAAACTATTACTTCCATTTGGAGGCTGGATCTCCCCTTATACAGGGATAATGATTTTTTTTTTTTTTAATACAAAATGGATGAAATATTTCTATTATATTTTCAGTTCAGTTTTCTGAGTCAACTGAATAGAATGCTGTTCTAAGAAAATTCAGAATACAGTGAGTATTCATACCCTCTTCAGACACCTGTACTTTTTCACTTATCCTAGTTATTAACTGTTGAGATCTTAATGGACTCGTGGCTGCTAGTATTAAAGCACCAGTACAATTTTCCATCTACCAGTTTGTAATTCTGACCTATAATAAACAATTTAACTGACCAAGACGGTGTTGCTTTAAACAGAATTGAACATGCCAGGCAAAAAATCAGACCAAAAGAGACACAAAATCAAGCTGGTGGACATTCAGATGGACAAGCCTGAGTGCCAAGAACAAAAGGATATATGTATCAAAAACAAATCTCTTCAGAAATGACAGTCTGCAACTCTACTGGGGAAACTAGAGAAGTCTGGAAGAAGAAACTGCAAGAGAGAAGCAATCTTGTAGGATGGTAAAAGAACCCCAACCAACCAGTCAACAAACCAAACCCCCACAAACATTATAAAAGGATTCCCAATGAAATTGTGGTCAGGAGGTCATAAAATTAAGATCTAAGTTATCCTTTATTAAACTGGATCCAAGTGGAAGAGACACTAGACAACAGAGTCTGACATCCTAACAGTACCATGCCAATTCTATACCCATCCAGCTGGTTTCGCTGTTTTGTTCTGTGTTGTAACTTTCTAACATACTGTTTATTATATAAAATTTTCTTTTAGGTTAGAAATATTAAAGGACTGAAATAACTGCTGTTATCCTAACATCCCAAAGCATTTCTACTGCTCTTTCTTATGTGTGGAACACCTGTGGGTCTTTGAGTATTTAAATTCATGAGGAGACCTGTTATACACAGTTGGTTTTGTACAAGCCAGTTCCTTCGAGTTCCTTAAGCACTGATCACAAAACCACAGAATGATTTGGGCTGGATGGGACCTTAAAGATCATCCAGTTCCATGGATTTTTTTTTCCTTCCTGAGTAGATGGTGCATAAAAGGAAGGCATGTCAAGACATACTGTGTTGTCCTTATGGAGACTAGACTTGTTCTATTTTGCATGGAGAGTTGCTTATATTTATATTTTTGTGTTTCTCTGATAAAATTTTCAGACAGCAGTATATGTGCAGAACCTAGGACTAGAAGAATGGTTAAAGAAATTGTTGGCATTTGTTTATTTCTTTATCTGAAGAGAAAAAAAAAATCTGACTTAATTGGATGTTTACCTTTAAGAAGCTTTTTAACCAACTTATGTAGAAGAAAGGAAAATATATTTTACATTTGGTATTTAAACTGGGACAACACATTGGCAAAAATTTTCTGTAAAATAATGTGACGACTTTTGACTGCATAAAGAAATTTGGAGACAAAGGAATCCCCACAGAGAAAGACAAAAGAGTTTAATAATTGTAAGACAAGTTCAACAAAACAGAGAGAGTATTCAGAGGGATCCACATTCATCTTGTGCTTGGTTGGATAAGAACTAAAAGGAGAGATAGAAAGATATGGAGGGAGAGAGGGAGAGTGGAGGAAGAGAGAGAGAGAGAGAGAAGTGACAAACATGGAAAGCATTGGAAACTAAGTATATTTCATTCAAAAAAGTCAAAAAATCACAAGGGTCATTACGGAGACTCCAAAACGGGGTCAACAGAGGTCCAGCAGAGGGAGATTTACCACTTATGTGACACTTTGATCTGTAATTCCACTTACAGCATTAATTACTAAATATCTTCTTTTTTTTGTTAAAAAAAATGTTTATGTGTTTGCATATGTTAGGATGCCCTTGAATTTAGTCAGCTGTGAAGGCTTTTCAAGATCCATCCAGCTGTGAATGCCAAAAAAGCAAATTTTTATTCCAGTTTGTAATGCAGACTCTCTTTTGGAGTTGAACCCATCCTCAATTTGGAATAACACCATATAGTATAACATAAGGCTTTTTGCTGCAATCCATGTCAGATTTTATTACACAAAGAAAAAAATTAAACTGTGATGACTTAACTGTGATTAAGAAATTGTTACTGATGAAAAATAGGAAACATAAACCTTATTATAAGTAAAAAGAGGTAATTTTTGTTGGTTTTAACAGAAAACTTTCCTCTCTCTGGGAAAAGATTGTTTTAACTGGAATAATGAAATATTTTTCTGTATTCAAAGAAAAATGTGAAAATTGGTGATGCTTTACAGAAATCGAGGCTTCATGCCAAACACCTGCTCTTTGGAGTGGGTGATAAATTTAACTGAAAAAAACCCCAAACTTCACCCTTTTGTCTTTGTTATAATATCCTTGCTCTACTGTCATTACAGAAGTACTTTAATTGGAATGAATGACAATACTAAAACAAATTATATGAACTGAAATATATTTGAATAAACATATTAAATAATTAAATCTGAAGAAAAAATACCAATGTTTTTGTTAGATGGATTTTTTTTATGAGACATGTTCAAATGAAAAAAATATTGTTCTTGGGATGAATGTGTACAGCCTTGAAGAACTAATTACTTAAAGGCAAATCTTTTATCATGTAACTCAATCCAGAATAATGATTTTAAGCTAGTTGTTCTGAGGTAGAATTTCTTTATATGAAGCTTTAATGAGATGGAAAGATGTGGTTTCATGCAAGTGACTCACAGAGCTTCCTTTGAAATAAAAGGAAAAAAAAAAAAAAAGCCTGGAGTTAAGTAATAGCATCAAGGGACACCTTTCTTTGCTTTAGAGAAAAATTTATTCAAGATTAATAGTAGCAACTCAGAAGAATATAAGCAATTTAGCTTCTTGATCAGACTACATAAAAATCCTTTTTTTCTTAACACAACAACCTCTCTGCTTCACCTAGGAAATGATCCCAGCATGAGCTACTTATGTTCTCTACTGTAGAGGCACCCTTTGTGCCAACTGAAGTATTTTTGTGTGTCACCTCTTCAACCACTTCCTTCAAACCACTCTTTAGATAGATCTTTCAACAGTAGCCTCATCTGAAAAAGTAGGCTTTTTCAAAAGAGACTTTTTTCTTCTGTTTTTTAGCCTATGTACATAGGAAATTTAGAAACACAATGACCCATTAAAAATCACAATTAAACAGCTTAAGGCAGTATTTCAGCTTAAAGCCTTTTTATGACCTACTGCTCTAAAAAGTTAGACAGCAAGCATGAAAAGAGACTGAAGGTTAAAGAATGACAATGCTCAACAGTCTGCTATGAAAAAAGCTTTAATCCTCTAAGCAGCATTCATCTATAGTGTGAAGGCCAATGTGAGAACCTCTGTACCTGTTGAGCCCTGGGGTAAAATTACACAAAGCAGATGAAGCCATCATTTAGAGACACTTGGGGTGAGGCAATCATGAGATGTGGGGCTGCACAGGGTCCAGTGGTGCATTGCTCTTCCTGATTAAACTGGTAAATAATGAGCTCAAAAGGTTTGGAGCAGCTGTTGGTGTCAGAGATCAGATTCATCTTCAGCAGAAAGGAATGAAGGTAGCAGAGTTCGAAGTGCTCTGGAACAGACCAGATCCCCAAAGGATTACACCCCAAATGTTCTTGAACTGCAATCTGATATGCATTGTTTTGTTTTGTTTTGGGTTGCCAGACTGTCTATAAACTAGACCTGATTTCAAAAACATGTTAATTATTCACAGGCACTCACTAAACAGTTTGTATAAATACCATTAAGATTATGCTGGTTTTCTCAGTTTATTAGCTTTGGTTTCATCTCTGTTATTTGCACTGTGGTTTTGGCCACAAAAATAATAATTAAACACAAATTTAAGAGCAGATTTGTAGGATGTGAAAACAGACCTCTGACCTCAGGTTGTTTATTGGGGAACCAATCTGTTAAATACAATGGAGGCATTTGCCCAACAGTCATCAACATAAATAGCATGACAGTGTACTGAGCTGTCACGGAGGGAAACATTGTAAAGATAAAAAATGCCATTCTGAACAATGTCTCTACCTTTCTTTTTATCACTTACAATCTTTCTGTTTTATTTTCACTTGTATACAGATCACTTTTATAAAAAGAAGTATCACTGCCTCTGCTGGCCAGACAGTATATTTATGTCATGTGTTGCAATCTCTGCTCTGGAGTTGTTACTGGAAGTAATCTCTAAGATGTGTGGAAGGAAAAGTAGCTATTAGGTGTGAACATTCCTTCTGAGAAAACACTCCAAGCTTTCATATGTACTGCTGAAATCCTACTGATCCCTACCTAATCTGAATTTCTCTGTAGAACAGCAGGAGGAAGAAGTTGGGGCATCATGATGGTGGAACTCATGATTCTAATTTTAGTTGCCTTAGTCTGGGTTTGGAAAAATAAATGAGAAAGAAAATGGAGACACTCAAAGTTAGCAGTTATCTAGGTTTTTATTTTAAATAGTCAGCTCCTTGAAATTATATAATTCTGCCAAAAATTACTGGCATTTAAAAAGGTCTAAAATATTTTCTCTGTACCCTAGAATTTTAAGGAGATGTCCAGTTGTTTCTCAATTAAAGGAAAAAACCCCACAATTAATACTAGCTGGAGTTTTATTGGATGTGGTTTATATGACTATAAATACACTATTGCAGCTAAAATTATTCTTCAAGAACAAGAACAGTAATTTCAATTGACTGGCCTCTGGNATTGGGATCTGCAACCTCTTTTACTAATATATTCAACTTTGGGGTTTTTTTTATTGAGCAATTTGTTATTATTTTCCAGAAAGGTCTATGGAAATTTTGACTGGCTGTATTAATTGTAAATAATTTACTGTTGTTCAATATTTGATGAATACTGAAATTATGCATAAAATTGCTTGGTATTGCTTCAACTTTATTTTTACAATATAATAACTTTGAAAATCAAGTTTCTAGTAGCAATGCCTTTGTGAATTGTTTTTATTTCCATGGTTATTATTCTGTAGCTAAATCTCACCTTTTTTTCTGAACATTGTGGCATAGGAAAGAATTTTATATTTTTCTCAGAGCATAGCTTCTCTACTTACATAAGAATGAAAAGAGTTTTCTATTCAAGTGCTTGTAAAAATTGAGACAAGAGAGACCTTTTGCTGCACTAGGGTAGTAAAATGTGTAATGATGTGCATGTTGATAAAAGGAATTAATATGGCATATATACATTGACTATTTTAAGCAACAGATGCTAAGCATGACAAAAGCATTCTTTTGCTGGTTTTATTGCAATACAAAGGCTTTTGCTGTGAAAGCACAATGAATGAGCAGTACATTTGTTGATTAGTTTTCTCCAAGATTTGATTTTCAGCTTTAAACTGAAACAACCTCCCTGAATGTCAAAGATGTTTTTAGTTTCTATGATTTTTGTGGTTTCATGGAAATAAAGAGACTGAAAACTCATCAATGAAGTTAACTTTGAGAAATAGTTAGTCACTGGGAAAGGATATTTATCCAGGTGAGACTGAGCAGCAATGTAATGTAGAACAATTCCATACATGTCAAATTTTCTGCACTTGCAGTCTTGAAAACCTAGAACATGATAGAATAGAATAGAATAGAATAGAATAGAATAGAATAGAATAGAATAGAATAGAATAGAATAGAATAGAATAGAATAGAATAGAATAGAATAGAATAGAATAGAATAGAATAGAATAGATGATGTTTTAAAAGTAGGCCCACAATTGTTCAGGTTACTATGATAATTATTGAATGATGTTCTCAGGCTTGTACTGTTCAGAAGAACTTTTTTAATGTCTGGCCTTTTCTGACCTCAAAAAGCGTGGAACTTCAGCAGCTGTAACTCCATATATAATCACTGCCATAGGTAGACTTACCTTGGTTTATACTGAACTAAGATCCTATTCAAATAAACTGTGATTTCTGATTTCTGTGCCATTACAAATCTCTTAAACCATTGGTTTAAGACATTGTAAGAGATTGGTAGCAGCATTTTGTTTCTACCTTGTACCCATTTCAGAAGTCCCTACAGTAAGAAATTATTTTTAATAATAAGGAAACATTTAAATATTATTTAAAATTTGTTAATTATTTGTAAAGCTTTATTAATTCAAATGTTTAAATTAAGCAAAAATGCTTTATTTTCCTCAAAACATAATATATAACCAAAATCAAAAAAATTTCAATGAAAAGCATTTTTTTTTCCTAGTCTAACAGTTAGTCAGATTTTGAAAACTTCCTGGAAATTATGGATGTTGCCTTCTAAAGGATGACAGAAATTATTTTGCTTTAAAATATTTCTCAGTGAAATTCTGAAGATATCACTGTTGTCTCATCTGCACCTTATTTTCTGAATCAAACCCAACTGTATACACGTAATTCCTGAATTTAGGTGAAGAATTACTATATGTGAGAAAAGGGTGTAAAACTGAATTAGCAGGAGCACAAGAAAGAAAATATGAAATCATGGAGAAAATATTTATTTACTCATTTATTGCTATTCCCTTGCAGTTCTCTATCAAATTAAACAAAAGAAGAAAAAAAAGTTAATTCAGTTTGTCATGGTTTAATCCCAATCAGCAGTGAACTACCACTCAGTTGCTCAATATCTCACCCTACTATTGGGGAGGAGAATAGGAGGGGAAAAAACAGTCAAACTCATGGGTTTATACAAGAATGGTTTAATAATTTTAAAAATAAAATATAATGACAATATTAACAATGAAAATTATAGTGACAACAACGAAAACAACAAAACAGCAACAAAATGACAAAAACAATATTAATGCTAATTGTAATGAAAAGGTGGTGGCGAGGAATAAACACCAAGAGAAACAAGTGATGCACAGTTCAACTGCTCACTGACTAATGCTGTAGTGAGCCCAGTGTTCTATGGTACAGAACATCCCTTTGACTAGTTCAGGTCACCTGTCCTGGCTATGCTGTGTCCCTGTATCTTGTGCACCATGGCAGAACATGGGAATCCGAAAAGTCTTTGATTTAGAGTAAGCACTGCTCAACAACAACTAAAACATCAGTGTGTTATCAACATTATTCTCGTACAAAATTCAAAACACAGCACTGTACCGGCTACCAAGAAGAAACTAGGACAAAGTTATTTATGACTTATTTTATTTTAAGGACTACTGGCTAGTTTTCAGGGTTTTAATAAATGTCAGGCTGTTGTAGATAAAAGGATTTTAGCTCAGTAAAATATAGATATGGGTAGAGGCATTTTTGGTGTATTACCCTCTAATGATGGGAGTTAAAGACACAGCACAACATTTTAGTTCATAAGATGTGCCTACTAAGGTATAGCATGTTAAATAAAGAAAAAGCCAGCTTACACTCTGTCACATCAATGAGACATGCACCAGCTTTCACAAAATGCTGACTTCTACTAATGTGATAGTACTATCTGAGTTACAGTTACCCAAGTTTTTATGTCAGAAATGTCATATAGGTAAGGTAAACTATCATTTTATTTTTTGTTCTCCTGCTATATATCTGCTTGTTTGGAAAACAAATAGTCAAAATGAGGTATGCGTATGATTTCTTGTCAGTAACTATGTAACTACATGCCCTAAAATTAAATAACAAGACTGCCAAGATGAAACATATGGTAGACAAAAATTATATAAGTAGAGCCTACATTTATACATAGATGTGGGTTAAAAACAGTTTATAGTTTTTAGCAAAATTGATACAGAATTGTAAGCATGGTCAGACTTCATTTATTAATTCGCCACACATGTACAAAACATCGTGGGACTGTGAGCTGGTCTTGGAGCAAAGATCAGAACTGAGCCAATGTAGTCTATTTTTTATGAATTCTCCGGAGTGAAAAATTGCAATACAGAAATTTCAAGTCTCCTTTCTCATTTACCTTACAATTTCTTCCAAAGGAAAAAAGAAATAATTTCATCACAGCTCTAACTTTAGTTAAAAGGTCTCATTCAAATCCATAGTTTAAAGCATTAACCTCACTCACTCTTTGGCCTGGCATTTGTAAGAAAGGTGGTATTTGATGCTGCTCTTGCAGTTGGTATGACTTTGCCTTATTTGCTGGAGCTCAAGTAGAGTGACATGAAGAATCAGGACACAATAAGAAGAATAGGATTCCTTCAGGAAATGCAGCCAACTAAAATGCATAAAGGTCATGCTCATTTATTATTTAACTTATCACTGGGAAACTCATATGAAAAAGCTTCTTAGAATTTGTAAACATTACACTACCTTTATTAGTCTGATCCTAAGGGAGCAATGCAGTGGAACTGATGTGAAGAAAATATGTACCTAACTAGAAATACAGGTGTTAATAATATTCTGCACTGATATGGGGGTGGATGGAGCAGTTAAAAGCACATTACTGACTTCACTGGCCATGAATAAATGTCTACAAGATTATTCCATGGAAACACTAAAATAAATCATTAGGGCATAAGAACAGGAATTATTTCCTAGGGGGAGAGGTAGTTAAGTCTGCAGAAAGCTTATTAAAAATGTGGATGCTTTAATAAAATAAGATCAAGAGAGAGGGAGAGAGAGAGAGAAACAGAAACAGAGAGAAAATGCTGGCATAGCTTTAAAGGCTATAAATACTAAAAGGGATTATGTGGAAATAAAAAAAAAAAACAACACATTTGTCTTGGACAAACTGTAACTGTCCATTCCATTGAGGTAAATATGGAATAATCACAGCGACATTCATATTAGAATAGAAAAAAATTGTATTATAAGAGACTAAAAGGACAGATTAATTTTTTTAGTCACGCACACCATAGAAGTCAAATTAATCTCAAGAAGGAAAGTGCAACATGTGACTGCATCCAATATATTTGACTGGAATACACAGATCTGAAAGAAGAATGAGAAAGCTGAAAGAGCAATGATGGGGCACAAGTTATCAGAGATACTCGTGGATTTTCTGAAATTAGATTTGAAACAGTCACAAACTCAGTGCTGCTGTTAAACAACTGCCCAAGGTGCATCTGTTATTCACAAGTATGCCTGCATTTCTAAAATAGTTCAAAGAGTCTTCTGGGCTGTGAAGTTTGAATGTCAGAATGATGAAAACCCGTTTTCTTTTGGAGGCACTCCAAAATTTGGTGAACAGCAGCAATAATTTATTGTAAATCACAAAAAGTTAGGTCTCCCAGCCTTATCACACTGATTTGCTGTGACAACCCTCCACAGAGTTATGTGTTGACTAAGTCTGTACTACTCAATGGAATTTTGTAGTCTTGATACCATGAAGTTATTGTTTGAGGTAAGTTAATCTTGTGCGATATGGTCCAGCCGTTCATACGGAAAACTATAAAATTACAGGGAATCGCCAATATCCTTTCCTTTTGCACATATTAAAGAAGTAATTTGCAATGACAGTTTGTATTGTTCTAAGAGAAAACTGTCAGTGTTGTTTGAGCAAGCAGCTCTAGCACTGTACTGGGAGATGCCTCCAAGTGGGAGCTTTCCAGTTAAAAGTTTGCTGGATTCCAACAAATCAGAAAGATAAGCCACAGGAAAATCTCATTGGAGCTGTTCTAGTGTTTGCAAATTGATTTTTAACTGGTAAATGCCTTGAAATCAAGGGAAGAAATCTGTATAAGACTTATAAAAAAAATGAAATACTTAATCTGGTGTTTTGTTGGGGTTTTGGGAGGCTGTGGATGTGGGCTCTTTTTTATTTTATTTTATTTTATCTTATTTTTTTGTTCGTCTCTAACTTAAACTTTCAATAATGGCCTTCTTTGTTTAAAAGAAGTTGCTATAAAAATTTGTAGCCCCTGGAGCCCTAATTCTGTGGCAAGTTGTAGCCGAAACTCAACAAAAAGTATTTTATTTTTTTCACTCACATTGTGATTTTTATTTTCTAATGATTGCACATGGTTTCTGTCCTCAGGAAACATCATAACAAAGTTTGAAGATAATAGGACATGATGCTTTGAATATGGGAGAACTTTTTTGCTTTTGGGAATATCTCCACTACTGTTTAGAACTGAATGTCTTAAATTCATCTTGGTCTATAAACTTTTTCTTTCAGAAAAAAATAATTCTACATACTGCGTACTTAATGAAAATTTCTGTTAATAAGATTACCTTTTTTTTTATTATTTAGGTGTGGAACTTGGAAAGTATTTTAAAATTATTATCAATGGGTCTGGCAAACATTAAAGTTATATCAAATACCAGGATATTTAAATGTGTTTTCACATCAACTGTTCCTTGAGGATATTACCACATTATTACATTGTGGGGGGAGGGAAGTATAATAGAACAACAAAATTAATATGGATGCTAAATAATTGTTATTGTTTCATCCTTATTGTTTATTTCCTGCTACTTGTGTGTTCTCTACTGAGAGAGCATACATGTCTTGAAGAAAATGTCAGGGAAGGACAGATTCTGAAATTTGAGAATAAAATCAGTTTTATACCAGGTTTAGTTAAGATATTACATCTACCATTACTAACACTAAGGAGATTCTTAAAATTTTTATACCAGGAAGACATTTAAGAATATCTTTTATTTTCTTACCCACTACCACTGCTTCTATGAAAAGGCCTTTTGCAACAAAAATCATGGTGCTTGCTTTCCCAGTTCATATTTATTAATTTTATCAACAGTGCCAAACTGCTTTTTGGATAAAGTTAGAATAATAGTAACTTGCAAAATAATGTTGATTTGTGTGTACTAAATCATTCTATCATAAAAAAAAAAAATTCCCTTTTTGTCATTGTTGTTGTTTTTATGTTTGTTTGTGGGGTTTTTGTTTTTGTTTTCTTTCAGGCTTGAAGAAAGCTTTGTTATCTAACATGGCAAGTAAATTAATCATTTTTTTGTGTTCTCTCAGTGGGCTCCCTGATTAAGACATGAAGAATTCTTCTCTTCAGGTGGAGCAAGAGAAGTTTATACAATATTAAACTGTGCATAATTTGAACACAGGTATTCAAGGGTTATCATGAAAAACCCCTTGTCCAATAAGACACAATTAATTGCTACAACCTGAACAGTTTGTTTGTGGGGTTTCATGATCCTGTTTCCTCTTCTACCAGCAGTTTCCTCTGTGTTCTTCATCAAGCTGCGTGAATTTTTAATGGCTTATTTCACTCTCAGTGAGTAAGATGGGAGTTACTTGTAAACATGAGTGGGAAGATGTATCTCTAAATGCTAATCAGATAAAAGGAATTACTATTCCATTATCAGCTGATTGAACTCTCAATGCTGAGTAGTAGTGTCAGTGGTGTTATTCAAAGTATTTTACAATAACAACCTGCAATAATATCTCTTAGACAAGTATTAGTCATACACAAGTACTATTACTGAGTTTCGCTTTTTCTTGATATCTCATTAAAAACAAATCAACTTCTTTTGGAGGCTGCTTTGTGTGTTCTTGTGTTGAACAAAACAGAATATCTCTTGTTTAAATAAACATTCATATCAGATTCTGAGGAATTTACTTTGAGAAAATACATGCAGATTAGTTCAAATCAAAATGGAAACCAAAAGTATAAGTACAGCTTACACATACTGCAATTATCAAGCTTTTGCTATATGTTCATCTTGAATGATTATCTGTTTAAGTCTGGTCCAAATCACTTCTGATCAAACATACCATGCTTAGAGCTTAGCATCTTGAGCTGACTTGCTTCTAGCAAATTGGAATAGATATTTATACACAAAATCAAAACTGATTTTTGTACTTGATCAAAATCAAAACCTGATTTCTTGTACTCAACACTGTTGAGGCTGCACCTCAGATCCTCTGTTTAGTTTGGGCCCCTCTCTATGAGAAAGACCTTGAGGTGCTGCAGTGCATCCAGAAAAGGACAGTGGAGCTGGTGAAGAGTCTGGAGCAGAAGTCCTGTGAGGAGCAGCTGTGGGAGCTGGAGTTGTTTAGACTGCAGAAAAGGAGCCTGAGCAGAGAACTTATTGCTCCCTATAAAAAGTCTGCTACTACAGTCATGAAAGCAGGTAGTAGAGAGGTGGGGGTTGTCTCTTCTCCCTGATAACAAGTGACAGGGGTGGTTTAGACGATATTAGGAAACACTTCTTCACCGAAAGGGTGGTCAGACAATGAAATAGACTGCCCAGGAAAGTGATAGATTCACCAGCCCTGGAAGTATTCCAAAGGATGTGAAACTTGGGGATATGGTTTAGTTATGAACATGATGGTGTTAGGTTAATAGTTGTACTAGATTATCTTACAGGTATGTTCCAGCCTTAATGATTCTATGATTCTTTGATTAGGTAAAGCCTCAACAAACAGGTGAAGTCTGCACATTAAACTTAGTGCTCATTGAAATATAATGTTCAGATATTTGTCTCTGTTTATTTTTACTGCTTTAAGTAACATTAAAGACATGTTAGTCTCTCTAACACTCAACCTGTTTCAATACTACAGTTTTCATTTCTTAGTGACAGTAAGGGTGTAAGGACAAAGCATAGAATTTTGTATTTCTGCTGTTCATGTATTTTTCCTCAGTATAAATAAATACAGCATTTGCTTCCTATAAACACATCTTCAATATCAAATTTTACAAGTGAAAATAGTATTATCACTTTTTGCACCCAGACTTGTCTATCACACATTAGCATTTTTAGCCATCAGCGCACCTGTAGCAGGCATGGGTAGAGCCCTTCCCAAACCTTTGTTCTCGAAGCCAAGCCATGACCTGACCTGACCTCAGACACAAAAAGGGCTATACTATATTCTCTTTTGCACTCATTAACATACTAGTTATTATAAGAATTATAGACATATGAAAGAACAGAATACCAGAATGCATTTTTTCCTTATTCACAGAGATATATGTCTTGTTACTCATGGAGCAGATAAGCAGCTGAGCTGGTTAGAAGACACAGTAATCCTTTAAAAATTATGTAATTGCAGAATGCAATATTTTTATTTTGTACATTTGTGCCGAACTCCTATGTAAGGGATAGTTATATATGAATAGTTCTGCATGTCTTTGAAAATCTCTTTGAAACTCTAAACTTGTGTGACACTTTGTGTGATACATTTCAGATCTAAAATTCTACCTTCCTTTCATGAGTAGAAGTCTGTACATCAGAGGTGAGAGGAACTGATATCCCCATTTTATTTTTGTGCTATAAAGAACAGAAAAATTACCTGATAAAAGAATTGTAAGAAGAAAACTGTCAATGACACCACAGGTTGAAAAAGAAAAGGCTACAAAAAAATACAGTCACTATTTTAACTTAGATAGCCTCATGTATAATTGTCATTAATTTCTTTAAATACAAATGCCAGACAAAAAGTTTTAAAGTTGTACACAAATAACTGATCACTGTTCAAAAGTAAAATTTTTAGAATCCCTTTGTGAAAGCAAAATTTATTTTCACAAGAGCAAAGGTACTTCTCAATGAAGGTCAAACTTCAACTTTCTGTTTATAATTGTTTTGGGACTAGAGCTGCTTAAAAACATAAATAGATAGAAAGCAAAATCCAACAACATGTAACCGTAAGATTTCTTCTTTTATAACTGAAAAAGAACTGTGGGCAAGAAATATAGAAGTTGAGTTCATTCTCAGTAAACATTTCAGAAAAAAATAGAAGGGTAGGACTCAGAGCCTCTCATTGGAGACCTGGGAACGTGTCTTGAAAAATGTGAAAGACTCTATATTTAAAAGATGTAGCAATTTTCAGTATATTTTACTTATTTTGTTGGAACATGATAAATAATTTTTCCTGACTCAAAAGGCAGTGGCCTTCTAAAACCCTGTGGATGTAGGTAATAAAACTGAAAGTCAAAAGTTACTCAACTCCTCCCATGTTAGTTCCAGGTGTGAAATATCTTTATTGTACACTCACTTTTACTTTTTTAGCATGGACAGAAATCAGTATGAACATGCTAAAGAGGCATTAAACAGAAAAACAGTTTCTGAGGTATACAGATGCACTGGGAGATGAACAGATCGAGAGCAGCCCTGCCAAGGACTTGGAATTGCTGGTGGATGAGAAACTGGACATGAGCTGGTAAATCCAATCCTGGCCTGCATCCAAAGCAGTGTGGCCAGCAGGTTAAGAGAGGTGATTCTGCCCCTCTGGTAATACCCACCTGGAGAACTGTGTCCCACTCTGCGGACTCCAGCACAACGTTGACCTGTTGGAGCAAGTCCATAGGAGGGCCACTAAGACAATTGGATGGATGAAATCTATATCTTATTAAGATAGGCTGAGAGAATTAGGATAGATGAGATTGGATATAGAAAGAAAATTTTTTATGATGAGAGTGGTGAAACATTAGAATAGAGAAGTTATGGATGTCACATCCCTTTCAAAGTCAGGTTGGACAAGCCTTGAGCATCTTGACTCAGGGAAAGCTGTCCTGGCCCATAGCAGGGGGATTTGGACTAAATGATTTTTAAAGGTCCCCTCCAACCAAAACTATTATATGTTTCTATAACATAATGCTTTTCAAGACTTTTTTTCCAAGATTTTCAAAATCTCAACGTGAATCTGTGTCTGCTGATTTTGGACAAGTTATGATGGAACTCAAACACAACCAACTTGTTGAGTGCTCAGCAGACTCCTATGAACATTCTCTTAACTTCTTTGGCAAATCATCTTCATATAAACCTGGATGATTTCACTGACATTTTGCATTACTTGGACTCTTGTTTTTGAAAGTTATGTGATAATCATACAGATATTACTCAATTTACTTATCCTACATGAATTGTTTGGCCAATATACAAACAATTCCTGAATGTACATTTACTGTTTTTGAAGAACATCATATCTGAGTAGATGGGTTTATATCAGTAAATCTTACTTTAACACAACATTTCTGAATATAGACAAGTAATAAAAAAAGATAGCAGAGTTTTCCCTGAGAAGATTTAAGATATATCTGTGGATATTAAGGAACTGTTTCAGTTGTATAATTCTTTGAGACTTTAAACGTTAATAGAACCTTTAGTTGAGTAAAATTTAACATAAAATATCAAATTGAAATGCAAATTGTGTAGGTCTTACAAGTATTTTAATATAAGCCATTCATGGGATAGTCTATATTTGCAGAGCAAAAAGCAGAACAGGTTTCAAGGTCATATGTTATCAAAACAGAGTAATCAGAAAATCATGTAAAGTGACACAGGAGATGCATAGTAAAGGTAAGCATAAAATGTTTCTTGAACAAATGAACCATTTTAAAAATATAGAGAATCAATAACATATGTGACAAAATACTAGAGTAGAAAAACGTAATATCAGACATACTGTGTTCTTTTCATTACAGTACAACCACTTTCTCTACTGTCTCTTGAACAACAGGGGTAAAACATATAATGAAAAATTACCAAATTCTTAAAAATCAGGTTATTATATTGTAGTATCTAGAAAAAATGTAATGTAGAAAAATTCTACTTCTCCAAGTGTCAGTGAAGCATTCTTGCTGATGCAGTCAGAGCTTTACAGCAGCAATCTATCACTCATTCTGTCCTGAGCTTTTCAGCTGTCATCTGCAAACAATATATGAGAAGATTTTCATGAGAAACTAAATGGCAACAAAAAACTTCCCTTGGAGACTTTATGAAGTCATTGGGGCTGTTTGTTTTAATGGCACTTCCTGAGAAGGGAGAGAAAAAAGTAGATGCAATTTCTGCTTTCTAAAAGGCCATTGACTGCTGTTTCAGTTCCACAGGTCAGTGCAACAAGGGAATATGTTCATGATCCATTCTCATTTCTTTATCTGAAACACCGAGTGGAAACAGTCATTTGGGGTCTGCCTCCAGCAGAAGTCTGATTGCCTAAACTGCTTTTTAAATGGACATGAGGGCACTGATCTCTTCACAGGATGCAGTCAGCGTAGCCATCTGTTCTGGGACCAGCTCCTCCCCTTCAGCAGTAGAATATAAAAAAGGTTCACATATCCGTGGACCACCATTGTCCATATGTTTTCCTAGTTTTGAATGAAATTCTGTTTTGTTTTGTTTGGGTTTTTTACCTCAGCAGAAATGTAGCTCAGTTTTGCTCCTACACCTGAAGCTTTCAAACATACCATTTTACAGCTTTTGTGAAATGATTTTCCTGAAGATGTACAAAAATTTACTTTGCTTTTTCATAGTTCCTTTGGCATGTTTATGTACACAGCATAATACTTTACTCAAAATCACTGTGTGGTTGGGATAGGAGCCCAGTGTAACGCCCAATGTTCTAAGGATCCTCTATAAGGATATTTAAATTTATTAAAAGGCTTTTTTTTTTTTTTTTTTTGGTGGGGTGAGGTGAATAATTAAATGGGACATGAAAATCCACCTTAAAGAGTAGACAAATAAGTTCAGAGTTTCATCCTCTTCTGGTTTATTTCTTTTTTTATTATTATTTTCCATTTTCTGGCCCTGCTTTGCCTCATAGCTATAGCATATATTGACCACAGGAGAAATGTCTTATCTGTCATGCCATACTTAAGGTGTGCTAGAATTCATGAAAGAAAAAGTAGCATTTGTGAGTTTTCTCTCTCCCTGCACACTACTCTTACATATAGCCTAACAAAGTGTCTAATTGTGAAGCAAATTTTCTCTTCCTATTTAATCAATTCATCAAAATAATTTTCTTTTGGCTTGTTATTATTCAGTCCTCAGCTACAATTCTATACTTGTTAAAGCTCATACCTAAATTCCTCTTAAAATTGCAACTGTTGCCTCCCAAAAAGAAAGCAGATTTTAAATTACTGGGTTTTTCTAATGATGTGAAATCTGTGAAATACAATTTGTCTCTTTTATCAAGGATCCATTTTTCCTTATTCCTTGAACCAGGTCATCAAATAAGTGTCATAAAGGCAGTCTTCCCAAATTCTTGATATCCCTTAAATACTGACTCCTACTACGCTGTTATATGGCATAGGTTTTCTTGGTGATGGCAGAACAAGCACTAACAAAACACCATTTCAGGGACTATGTTCTTGAACATAATGATAAAAAGATGATAGTTCATTACTGTTTTTATTTTTTGTATTTATTTAGCTATCAGTGTACTGTCTATTATCAGAATTGTAATCAGCTGTTACACACCTAAAAATAGTGCTGTTTCAAATGAAAATATGCTTGCTTATTAACTCTTTCATTTTATGCAGGATAATTTGAGAAAAAATAGTTAAGGAATACATTATATAATTAAGCAATAAACCTCATATAATGATACTTTAATTTCTTTGAACTTCACTTTCTTCCATTAAACAAGAGAGTATGCTAAAACTGTAAGAACTGTACTCTTTATGAAAGATAGGGTCTTCTGGGGATTCTTTGACATGAAAGATGAAAAATGTCCCACAAACTAAGTTCACACAATTGTCTCCTTTATGAGCAAATACATAACAGGTACACCATGAAACATCATATGTTTCCCAAAGGGCTGTATCTCATTTGGCAGATAAACAATTTTCAATTATCACGTGGCACATACAGAACAACAAGGGCGGGTAAAAAACTGGCTGGATGGCTGGGCCTAGAGAATGTTGGGGAATGAAGTTATATCCAGCTGGGGGCTTGTCACAAGTGGAGTTTATTTATGTATTTATTTTGCCCCTCAGAACAATTTATTTGCTGACAGAAGTGGAATATATATCTTCAAGACTGCTGGCATTATATATGAGAGTTTCCTTGCATGGTTCAGGTCACCATATGTCTCTTTCTTCTGATTTTTAAGGTTCATTCTTTGACTTTTTCCACTGTTTAAACTTTGGTAAATACATAAAAACATGAAAACAGTGTATTATAATAAGAAGTGCTAGAAAGCTTTACTTAGAGCTACTATGTTACTCATAATAAGTCAGCAGATTGCGTGAAAAGCTAGTGCACGTCCATGCATGTCTCAATCAAATATTATGCACCAGCTTCTTCTCTGCTTGCTAATTTTGTGTACAAACTATATTGCACTATGTCTGTTGGGGCGTTCAGTTTGTTGTCTTTTAACCTCCATCTTGGACTGGGATCCCAAGGGATGGGAGCAGATGGCTAACAATGCAGAGCAATCAAAATTTATTAACCTGGAGGATGTGTAATTCAAACAGAAGTATCCTGTCACAATGAGCTAGGAGATGAAAATCCCAACAGACCATTCTCCCAGATGCACTTACATGTAAGCAGTGGGATTTTAAAAGGATCTGAGGTCAGTATGGAAATTCGATATGGAAACTGGGTTGGTAGAGGGGACATCAGGAAGCAGAAGTTTGCAAAGCCCTCTCTTTTATGCAGTTGACATAGAAAAGTGCACATGGCACTGCCTGTATGGCTACAGGAGAATCAGAAGAGCTCTGTAAACTATAATAAAATTCTAAGAGGATTTTATGTCCAGGGCCATACTGATAAACTTTGTTTTCTACCTGTTAATAGAGTGATGGCCTTGAAAGTCATTTTTTATTCTTTGATCTCCACTGTGATGAGAAAAAAAAAAAATGCAAGGGAAGTTGAAAGAAGAGAAAGGGTCCATAGTTTCAATATGGAAGTATGAAAAAAAGCGCATTAGAAATACAGACTCTCACTCAGGACTAGGATATGGGATGTGGAGATCCTATCTAAGGCTTCTAACTCTTCCAGAAGTCCAGCATCAGAAAAAGTGCCCACATCCGGGACCTGCACTAGAGTTTAGCAAATGAAACGTTCAACAAGCAGTTGAGAGAAGTCTCACAATTGCTATCCTTTTTTCTTGTGGAGGACTTCAACTTTCTAAATGTCTGTGGGAAATATAACATTGCAGACAGGAAATAGTCTAGGAGGTTCCTGGAGTGTGTGTAAGATAACCTCCTGACACAGCTGGTGAGAAAGTCAACCACGGGAGATGCCCCACTAGACCTGCTGTTTATGAACAGAGAAAAACTGGTGGGTGATGGACAGCTGGAGGACATCTTGGGCAACATGATCACAACATTATAGAGTTTTTTATCCTTGGAGAAGTAGGAAAGGTGAAAGCAAAACCACTACCCTGGACTTCTGGTGGGCAAATTTTGACCTGATGAAGACACCGACTCAGAGATTCAGGGAGACAGTGATGAGGGGCAGAGGAGTACAGGAAGGCTGGACATTCCTCAAGAGGGACATCAAGGAGAAGGCCATCCCCAAGTGCCAAAAGATGAGCAGCAGAGGATGAAGACTGTCCTGGCTGAACAGGGAAGTCTTCTTTCACTGGAAGTCAGGGGAAAAAAGAAAAGAATTTACTAGCTTTAGAAGAAGTGTCAGGCAACTCAGGAGAACTACAAGGATCTTATTAGATTATGCAAGGAAAAAATTAGAAAGGTGAAAGATGAGCTAGAACTTAATTTGGCCACTGCTGCAAGAGATAATAAAAATGTTTTTATGAATACATTAGCAATAAAAAGAGGGCCAAGGAGAATCTCCATCCTTTATTGGATGTCATAGGAAATACTGCCACAAAAGATGAGGAAAAGGCTGAGGTACTTAGTTGCTTCTTTGCCTCAGTTTTTAATAGTCAGACCAGTTATCTTCAATTCCCTGAGCTGGAAGACAGAAACTGTTTCCAGGAGAAAACATTTAGTAACTTCCTGCTCCTTTTAAAGATGCAAAAGTCAATGGGAACAGATGGAATCCACCCAGGCATAGAGATGGAGCTGACAGAAGAGATCACCAAGACAGTCTCTATCATTTATCAGTAATCCTGGTTCAGCAGGGAGGTCCAAGAAAACTGGAGCTCCAAAAATATGACAGTCATCTACAAGAATGGCAGGAAGGAGGATTCAGGAAACTATAGGCCTGTCAGCCTGACTTGGTGACAGGGAAGAACATGGAGCAGAATATCTTGAAGATATAGTGACACAGCATGTGCTGGACAATCAGGGGATTATGTCCAACATGCAGGGGTTTATGAAAAGCAGGTCCTGCTTGACCAACCTGATGTCCTTCTCTGACAGGATGACAGTAACAAGCAATAAGGCAAGATGAAATGGTTTCAAGTTGTGCCAGGGCAGGTTTAGACTGGACATTAGGAAACATTTCTTCCCTGAAAGTGTGGCCAAGCCTGAAAGGTTGCCCAGGGAAGTGGTGGAATCATCATCCTTGAAAGTGTTAAAAAAACCTGTAGATGTGGTGCTTAGGAACATGGCTTAGTGATGGACCCAGCAGTGTTAGGTTAATGGTTGGATTCAATGATCTTAGAGGTCTTTTCCAACCTTAAAGATTCTATGATTCTAAGTTTGTGCAAGCTGGTGGCAACTTCTGTTTCTTGCCTGATAACCCTTGATTTCTTTTTCTGACATGAAGTGTTTTAGTAAGATTAGAGATTTGAAGACAAAGCCCCAGAACTTCAGCTACTATTTAAGGGAACCATGACAGTACTCTCACTCTGTTAAATAACTGAAAAAAGAGCCCTCTTCAGCTAGATGTTCCACCAAACCTGAAAATCCTATCAACCTGAACATCAGAGAGCACCTTAGACACACAGGAGTGAAACACAGGAATAAAAATATACTGTTAGTAAATTCTGTTTCTCTGCAGTAATATCTAAAACGTAAGTGATGAGAAATCAAAGTAGCTCATTAAACTTTCACAGATCTTATTGACACATTGGGAGGATCTCACAGGATATTGTGTGGCTCCTCTGAGAGTAGAATCCAACTTACCCGATGAAAGAATAAGTTAGTGTCTACTAAATATGGACAACACTGCCTTTTGATTAACAAAGTTATGTTATGTAATGTTAGTTATTGGCATCAAGGCAAGAAAAATGTCTTACTGGTATTATTTTTCAAATGGCTGAAGAAACACTGACAGCCCTTGTCACAGGATGCATCCTCCAAATAGAGGTGCAAGACACAAAAAACTATCCTCATAATGCTTTATTTTGAACTGCATGTATGTGAAATATTTTGGTAACCATTAAACAAATATTGTTAAAATATTCTGAATTTAGTGGGACAAGCACCAAAGCAGCTTTTACCCAGATATGATCTCATCATGTACCATGTTTCAGAGAGATTTTTAATTGTAAAAGAAATTGGTGAAAAGTGTCACAGTCATAATCTTGTGGAAGAAGGAACATCCATCAAACCAGGGAATCTGCATAGGTAACCAAACTACTACCCAAATTCCTAGTATATAATAATGTTATCTTTTTAAGTGAGGTTACTAATGAAGTGATCTTTCTGCAATTTACAACAGCCCAATTGAATCTAGTTTTAATAAGGTGAGTTTCCAATAAGACTACAGGAAGAAAGTAGCACAGATATCACAACTGTTGGTAGATCTTGTGTCTTTGCTGAGATTCCCCTGACTGTTAGCAGATTTTGAACACCGAAAGCTGCTGAAGTGCTAGACAACCTGGTGAAGTGAGCAGAGCTGCTGTTCAGCTCATACTTTCCTGATATCTTCCAATTGGTGGTGACAGGTGTTCCCCACTAGAATTAATTCTATTTATTTATAACTGAGTGCCCTGGCTGACTGGCAAAGATGTGAAGCTAAATAAAACAGTGTTTAGTCCTTCAAAGTCCGCTAAAAGTATTGAAGGAGGCTACTTTTGGCTGCACGAGATGACACCTCAGTGTAATCCTAGTTAAATCTTATTATTCATTAAGAAAAGTTTCACTGAAAATGTTAATTTCTGTCTGACCCCATTGTGTTTCATTGCATTGACTTAAATTCTTCGATGTTAGAATGTGAAAGTCTAAATATTGGCATAAGTGTAAACCTGCAGAAATTTCTGAAGAAAGCACGGAGATGAGTGTCATATTTCATTGAAACATGATAAAAGATGTAGGAAATTGTTAACAGTGATTTGAATATGCCTAGCAATGACAGTTCAGTGAAATATAATACCATTTATGTAGGAAGAATATTTCACAATTTAGAATTTTCAAGCTGATTATCAAAATAATAGGTAAGGAATAATATATTACAGAAAAGACTGTAACAGTTGCAGTCTCACATTATTGCTGTTGTTAATCACTGATATTGCAATATTAAGGTAATATGGAATTATTTAAAGTGAATTGTTTTAAAATGTAAAATAATTGTTACATTTTTTATTTCTTTTGCATTTAAGAAATTTTGACGTGCAGCAGGATGTGCATTTAAAAGATTTCTCTTTTTATGGGAAAGATGAAAGAAGTGAAACATGTTTTAGTTCATTACCAAATAAGAAAAAATTGTGTCAAAATAGTAGAAAAAAATAATAGAAAATCAACTTTTAAAGCTATGGCAGGAATGAATGAAAGGAAAAGATCCTAAACAAGAGAGTAAAAGAGAAAAAGTAAATTAGGGCATAATTTACTTAATAATTAAAATGAATGATTTTAATGAGAGAGAATGGGAAAGGAATCCTCAGTACAGATTTATTGAAAAATACTTCAGTTTTTGTTCCCAAAGAAGCAATAAATAAAAAGGGCAGGAAGTAGCCTAGAAAGAATAAGGGACATAACTAATTATTAAAGGTAAAACAAGGATGAAGGGGCAGGAAGTTAGTGGTGAGTCTGTGGGTCACGTTGCTGGGATGAAGGTTATTCTAAGAATGGAAGCCTTCAGGCAGAAAATATGGGAGTGACACTTCTGACTAATTTCTTAACAGTAATAACAAGAAATAAAGAAAACTACTAAGATATTCTGAAAAAAAGAATATAAGTCTCACCAGCTTTATAATTCTGGAAATGTGAAGACAAGTACAGAAGATTTAAACAGTTCTGTATCCAGTAGCTCCAAGTAATGCATGAAAGTAAAGGAGAAGGTAGTCAAAAGTAAGGTTCAATTCTGACAATAGCTGGCTCTGAAGCCCTTGATATTTTTTAAACAGCTTTCAGTTAAGTCAGGCAGAGGAAGCTAACCATGAAATTCCCTCTATAGAAGTGTGAAGGGCAGCACCCAATGCAGAAATATGGAGAATAATTTTTTAAAAATTCATATTACAGAAAGGGAAAGAATCACACAGTCTTCTGATTGATGTTTAAGGTATGGAACTGAGAGATCTATTGTAGATGAGAGAATGAAAAAATTAAATCCTGCAAATTATCAAGAAATTGAGATTTAACATTTAATAAGCAATAGAATTTGAGAAGCAAAGGCATAACATATTGAAGTGTGCTAAGGATGGGCAGTGCTTAGGTTGTCTTTCCACAGTGAAGAGTCTAAAATGTGTTAGAAGGAGATGCCTTGAATAGAAAGATTTGTCAGGACCTGTTCTGCAGTACACAAAAAGAACATGATGTACTTCACAGGTTAAGACCAAATAACAAGACTGAAGAAATAATCTGGTGTTTGGAAAAAAGATGCAAGAATTGTGCTGCACTGCATCACTTTGTAGACACCAGTACTAACAGATTACAGTAGCACCTCTAGCTCTGCAAATTCTTTTTAAAACTCAGTTGGATATTAACTGATCCTCAGTCAGAAGGAAAAAAATTCCAACCAAAAACTTTTATTTCCCTCTAGTTCATAAAGTCACAGAATTATAGAATTGTTGAGGCTGGGAGGCACCTGTGGAGGTCATCTGATCTAATCCTACCTACTTGAGCAGGGTCACCTAGAGACATCCATTCAGGAGAGTGTCCAAGTGCCTTTTGAATATATCCAATGATCGAGGCTTCACAACCTCGCTGGTTCCAGTGCTCAGTCACTTTCACAGTCAGAAAGTGGTTCCAGATGTTCAGAAGGAACCTTCTCATTTTGCACCCATTTCGTCTTGCCCTGTCACTGGGTTACCACCAGAATGAGCCTCGCCCAATCCTCTTTGAACCTTCCCTTCAGGTACTTGTAAACGTGGATAAGATTCCCCCTCAGCCTTCTGCTCTCCGGGCTGAACAGTCCCAGCTCTCTCAGACTTTCCTCATAGGAGAGTTGCTCTAGTTTCTTCCTTATCTTCGTGGTCCTTCGTTGGACTATCTCCAGTATGTCCATGTCCCTTTTTTTCTGAGGAGCCCAGAAATGAGCATAGTACTCCAGGTGTGGCCTCATCAGTTCTGAGTAGATGGGAAGGATCCCCTTCTTCAACTTGCTGATAATTCTTCGCCTAATGCAGCCCAGGGTACCATTAGCCCTCAAGAAGACATTTCTGGCTCATGTCCAACTTGATGTCTACCAGGTCTTTTCTGCCAAAGAGCTTTTCAGCTGGGTTGTCCCCAGCATATGGTGATATCTGGGGGTATTCTTCTCCAGGTATGGGACTTCTTCTGGCACTTCTCCCAGTTGCCATGATCAACCAAGACAATTGAGAGAGGCCTCACAATGACATCTGCCACCTTCCTCAGCTCTTGTCAGTGGGTCAGAGCTATGGACTTCTGTATGTCCAGTTTCCTTAAGTCTCCTCTAACTTGATCATAAGGCAAATTCTATTTGCTCCAGATTTTCCTTCATTCTCCGGTGTCTGGAATTCCTGGATGCTGTACACAAGTATAAATTGGGTATCTCTGGCCCTGAAGAAAGGAATCTGGGTGTGTTGGTTGGCAGCAGGCTCAATAAGAGTGAGCAGTGTGCCCTGGCAGCCAAGAGGAAAAACACAGCCTGGGGTGCACCAAATAGCCCATCAAAAGAGGTGATTACCCTGCTGTGTTCGACATTGGTGCAGCTTTACCTTGAGTGTTGTGCAGTTCCGAGACCCACTATTTAAGAAGGATGTGAAAGTCCTTGAATGCATCATATCTGCCACAACAACAGTAGCAGTGGCTTGGAATTTAATGGGAATTCAGATAAAATTTGCTATGACAATTGAGTCATTCCATGATACCCAGACTTACTTTTTGTTGGAATAATGGTGTCAAAATAACATAGAGAGGAATATGTGCAATGACATCTACTTGTAGAAGTCAATATTTTAATTACCTTCAGACTCAAGGGAGAGGAAAAAAGTTACAGGACATGATTCATCTTTTTTTTAAGTAGATATTTAAATAGGTCAGATGAATCATGTTCTAAAAGGGTCTTTTCTCTCTGGTAACTATAAAGAGAATCCAAAGTGACTAATTCAGATCTAGACGACTAAACTATAGATGTCTAAAGTTAGCTGCAGTGAATCCCACACAGAATGGCTTCTACCTTCCTAGTGCATGGAAAAGGCTGGGGAGTAAGTTCACTTTCATAGCTGGCACAGTTATAATGTACAGTCACAAACAAATTTGATTTGTCTCTGCAAGCTGAAATTTTCTCCAACAGACACCTGAACTAAGAACTCTTTGAGTATCAGAAACAGTAAATCTGCTTTGGAATTTGCAAATACATAAAGCTAGACCAATCTCAAAACATAATTGGGGATTCCTGAGAAGTGCCTTAGTTTACCAAAAATTATATACTATGATAACACGAATGCTTTCAGTGAAGTAGTAACTAAATCTAAACCAAATAAAGTACCAAAAAAATGTAAAATGTAAAATAAAATGTCACATGGGTGGAACAGCTGCCTTACAAAGTCACGCAGTAATGACTTCCAGGGATGAGATCTCATATGGGAGAAAACCAAGAAGCAACATAATGGAGGCTTACAAGTTTGTGCTGGACCATTCATTCACCAGATCTCCCAATACTTGAACTGAAGCTTCTCACGGAAAATGGTGGAAACTGAAGTTCATTCATGTAAAAGACAGCATTTCTTTTCATAGCATGTAGTGAATTTCTGTTATTTGGTGCTGTAGGCTCCTGCAAAGTCAAGTATCACCAGTTGAAAAAGGGATTAGATAAACTCATTGAAAGACAGGACAATAAACAGACACTAAAGGGACTAGGCAAGAATCTACCCTTTAAAACCCCTTAAATTACTCTAGACACTGGAGAATGCAATGAGAAATGGACTGCAAACAAAACCAGAACATGCAGGATGTCTCTTCCTACCCATTTTCTCCTGTTGCCATTGCCAGAGGCATTGAGAATACAGGGCTCCCTGACGGTCCAGCCTGCTGGGGCACTTCTTAACTTCTTCCAGACATAAAACCTTATTCATAGAAACTGCTCTGATAATTTTACTCCTGGTGGGCAGATACTTAGAAAGGATGAACAAAATTTCCTCTAAGTTCCAGAAAGAAGCATAAGTCAATATGTAGACTGGTCCATTTATGAGTAGCTCTAAGATGGACAACAGGAGCAGCTTGAGGTAACTGAGCCTCAAGACACAAAGCATCAAAACATATTAATTTAATTCTGCTTGACAACAGTGCTGATTACATTTCCAGGGAGACTCTCAGCACCTCAAAGAATCATGTTAATCACTTTAGTAACTAGCCTGGCTAAAGCATTCCACAATTTTCTGTGATACAAGTGCTGGTTATTAAATTTTATGATGCCACTCTAGAAAGGAGGCTGTGAGGAATATGGACTTGCAAAGACATGGGCATCAACCCCGTGGGACTTTTCTGTGTGTTTTGAAGAGGCTTGTGCTCCACAGCTGGCAAATGAGACCTTACACCCCCATTGAAACTCTTCTCCATTAAACTACACAGCTCTTAGTGCCTGCTCATCAACACAACCCTTTTCAGTTAACAGCTTTTCAGCATGAGTTGTATATTAGATGTTATTTCTATTTAAGACTGGTGCTAGGGTCCTCATGTTTATACAGGAGCTGAGATAACTGCTTTCTGTGTTATAATGGCACAATTAGTGCCCAGCATAACAATGACACCACTCATCACATATATTCTTCTGATATACTCAGTATCTTTCTAGAGAATTCTTCTAAATAAGCTTTAGTAATCTGCAAAGTTATCTGAGGGAATGAGACACAAACAGTCTGACCCCAAATTTACATCTGTGTCCCTCACCAGCATCACGGAAATGGCAGCTGCAGTCATACATTCAGAAAAGTCGAAATCAAATTTTTGAAAGAGTTGTTTCTGGTGTTGGCTTCCCCCTTCCCCCCACCATCTTTTTGTAAAAATGTTGATCTCTTATAGATGAAGTACATTTTTCATCTTAACCATAATAAATTCTTAAATACATTCAGCAAAGCTAAAAGGCTAATTAATTTTATGGTAGAAATTGATTCTGAAAAGAGTTTTAGATATATGCCTTTTGGAGGTAACGTTTTGAAAACAGAGATACCTGCTACTCTGATAAATGATGACGAAGATTCCCTGCTGTGAGCATTCATTCTTTGCTAGACTGAGTAAAAAGCAATGTTGCATTGTGTTATTATGCATACCTACTAACCCTTAAGACATAATCATCAGACTGCAATCATTGAATATCTTTGGTTTTCCCTTAAAAAAATTACATCTTTTGTACTGACCATTGTTGATATTAAAAAGCCCTTAAAATTAAGTACATGTTATTGTATATGTGTTTTATATTAAGTCATTAGATTTTTTAATGAAAGAAAATAAGAAAGGAAGCGGTAACAGTGTAAACAGAAAAATACAATTATTGTTCACAATAAAGTGGTGAATTCAAGTGGGCATATCTGGATAATTTCTGTGTTGCCTTGCCCTTCAACTCATCTGTTGGCTCTACATTAGCATTCAGATAGCAGTATTGCCATTCCTGGTGATTCACTGAGGTATTATGAATATGCAAAATACCAGAAGCTTTTTATGTCTGTGGTTTGTCTTTCTTAGATGTTTGAAGGAATAATTGAAGCCAATTAGTTCTTGATAACTTGCATATAGATGAATTCCGTTACAGAAAAAAAAATGGATTTAATAATTCTTCTCATAGCACACTAAGACATTGATTTATATCTGTTTTCTAAAAACAATACTCTGGTTTATTTTTCCCCATAATAACATTGACTGATTTACAAGTTAGAGTGTCATACTAGTGTTGTTTCTCAACTTATTATTAGGCAAAATATTAAAGGACCGTGTATTCAGTGAAGTATTTGATAAGTTGCTAGTTTCTCCCTTCTTTTTTTGGACCTTCTGAATAAAACACAAATTCAAATTTATAAGCAATTCTCAGCAAGTTCTGTTTTATTTATGCATTCAAATAAACCCACCAGAATCAGGTGAGAATTACTTACCTGACCTATTTTCTTTTTTATTTTATTTATATGCAATATTATTATCCTTTAATATTTAATAAAGACGAGTTATATAACTTAAAAATAAATGTTTTCATAGCAATATTTTAAGTTTATTGTTAATTTATAAACAATATTTATTAACGTGGTAGAAACTGACGATAGATAAAAAAATCTTTGAAAGGAAGATTCTAGACTTTCCAACAGTGGGATCAGGTAATTACAATTAATGATATAGCTGTTATAATTGTGTATATGCATAACACGGTCAAGACTGTTAAAAACTGACACATAATAATTTTGCCATATTATGTCTTGCTTTTTTATTTACAGATTTAAGGTAAAGATTTTAATTTGCTTCTCAAACTGTGTTAAAAATCCTGATAGCTGTAAGAAAAGAGGACATAAAATATTTCATCTTGTTGACAGAAATCTGACTCATCAATATCAGTTCCTAATGGTGGCCTAATGCTCATTCACTTGCAGAAGAAAAGGCAAATTTGTACAAAACCCTACACAGTGTTCAGTGAGTGAAAACAACATTAGCTTACATGACTTGCTGCTGTAGCTCTAACAAAAAGATTGTGAACCAAACTTTCTTTGAAAACAAGCAAGCAAACAATAGCAAACTTTGTTCATTTGCGATTAGTGAGTTTTATTCTAAGATTAATTAAATATTGCAAGCAGTTATCAGTGTTTGAAGAGTGGTGTGTGAGAGGTCTCTTGTTTTCATTGTGTAGTTGGTGTGAAGGCTGCACAAAACAGCGACCCTTTTTAATACCCCTGGGAAGTAACAGCAACTCAGAACTAAGGTGTGCAAGCAAGGGACAACAGCCACTCATTCACTGAAGCAGGAATGATTTACAATGGAACATTGCCTAAAGAACAGAACAAGGACACTACTTTTGTTTTTCCTATACCACTTCCCTCTTTTCAAGGATACTCTTTGCAGCTTCAATTTTTGGCTTTTGACATTTTTTCTATTCTAAGGTAATGTTTTGTTAAGTGTTTTGTACTGGTGTTCAGCTCTATCTGAAGTATCATAATCTCCCTGGTTTTTGCTTTCAGCTGTCTGTGACTTCTATCTACTCATGAGGACATGACAATGATGGTCTTTATCTGTGGCCAGGAGCAGTACTGGGCTGTAGGAGTACTTGGACCAGGGATGGAATGAGATAGGAAACAGCTTGAAAGAGTGACCCATAAGTCTGGCTTTTATGACTGCAGTAAAACTTTAATATCAAAATGCTCTGGGAGAAAACTAAATTTGCCTGTTCACCCTTGTTGCCTAAGACGGAAGTAAGATCCACCTTCCTCAGTTGGCTGTAGAGGGGCAATATGTGCAGCTGTTTAGTCAGTGTGCATGTTGAGCTACTGGCCTGGGATTGTACACCAGGACGATGCCTGAAGATTGCTCACTTCCAGCATTATGTTATCACCTGGGGTCTGAAACCTGTATGACTTTCTTTTAAGCTGTTTGAGTTCTGCATAATGAGGCCAGCTCTCCTCACACAGAGTTTTGTAAACTGCTACAGCTCTGTGTGAAGTCGTTGAGACAAGTTTGTATTTTCATATGAGAAATCTACCTGACTGCATCAAAATCTCTGGGAAGAGACTGGTTAATTCTCTGGGAAGAGAATGGTTGATTAATTGATAAAAATGAAAGGAAGAAAAGGAAGGAAAGGAAAGAAAGAAAGAAAGAAAGAGAGAAAGAGAGAGAGAGAGAGAGAGAGAGAGAGAGAGAGAGAGAGAGAGAGAGAGAGAGAGAGAGAGAGAGAGAGAGAGAGAGAGAGAGAGAGAGAGAGAGAGAGAGAGAGAGAGAGAGAGAGAGAGAGAGAGAGAGAGAGAGAGAGAGAGAGAGAGAGAGAGAGAGAGAGAGAGAGAGAGAGAGAGAGAGAGAGAGAGAGAGAGAGAGAGAGAGAGAGAGAGAGAGAGAGAGAGAGAGAGAGAGAGAGAGAGAGAGAGAGAGAGAGAGAGAGAGAGAGAGAGAGAGAGAGAGAGAGAGAGAGAGAGAGAGAGAGAAAGAGAGAAAGAGAGAAAAAGAAAAAGAAAAAGAAATCTCCTTTTCTTTTTTTCTTTATAACTTTTGGAAATAGGAATAAAGTGGAGGAGTTAATAATAGCAGTTATAAGTGGAAGACAGACAGAGGAGAGTGTTGCATTCCCCTGAATACAGATGAATCCAAAAATATCTTAATACCCATTAGTTTAGATGCACTAGAAATAATGTCATTTCAGGTTCTCTGATGTACTTCAGCAGGAGGAAATCATAATTTCTAGGTGTGTGAAGGATTCTTAATTAGCCTTAAATACCATAATTAATTATAAAGAACCCTATGGAACAAACCAGTCATAATCAGGTCAAACTACACTATATATCCATAACTTTTTGCAAATTTTTACTCACATTTTCATTTCTTTGCATTGTAAGCAGACCCTTCAGAAGGGAACTTTTTACCTGACAAACAACTAATCCTAGCTGTCTGCTACATTTATGTAAAGAGAGAAAGAGAGAAAGCAAATTGTATCCAACACATAAAACACTTCAAAGTTATCACAGTTGAGTATATAAGTATTGAAACCTAATTTCTGGGAGTGGTGTTATAGTGCTTAGAAAGGAATAGTGTGATGCCATATTTTAAAGATGCTCAATTTCTACCCAGCTTGTTCTACAGAGACATGGACATAACATAAGGAGGAGTTATATAGCTCAAACACTGAAATAGAGGCATAGAATCTTAGAAGGACTTGGGTTGGAAGGGATCTAACTATCGTCTTGTTCCAACCAGGGGCAGGGACACCTTCCACTAGATCAGGTTGTTCAGAGCTCCATCTAACAAGGCCTTGAACATTTCCAGGGATGAATCCAATTTGTTTGGATAACCTGTTCCAGTGCCTCATCACCCCTACAGTAAAGAATCTCTGCAAAATATCTAATCTAAACCTACTCTGTTTCACTTTGAAGCCATTGTCCCTTGCCCTGTCACCTCAGGCTCTTGTAGGTCTTGCCCCATCTTTCTCGTAGGCTCCCCTCAGGTGCTGGAAAGACACCCCTAAGCCTTTTTTTCTCCAGACTGAACAATCCCAATTGTCTTACCCTTTCCTNCCAATTTGTTTGAATAACCTGTTCCAGTGCCTCATCACCCCTACAGTAAAGAATCTCTGCAAAATATCTAATCTAAACCTACTGTTTCACTTTGAAGCCATTGGTCCTTGCCCTGTCACCTCAGACTCTTGTAGGTCTTGCCCCATCTTTCTCGTAGGCTCCCCTCAGGTGCTGGAAAGCCACCCCTAAGCCTTTTTTTCTCCAGACTGAACAATCCCAATTGTCTTACCCTTTCCTCATAGGAGTCATGCTTCACCCCTTTAATTATCCTGGTGGCCTTCCTCTGGACTTGCTCTTGCTGTGCTGGGGACCCCAGAGCTGGATGCAGTTCTCCCACTGAGGTCTCACCAGGACAGATTAGAGAGGCAGAATCCCTTCCCTTGATCTGCTGACCATGTTGCTTTTGATGCAGCCCAGGACACATTTGGCTTTCTGGGATGTGAGTGCATGTGGCCAGCTCATGTCCAGCCTCTCACCCACCAGACCCCCCAGTCCTCCTCAGCAGGGCTGCTTGTGATCTATTCGTCCCCCAGCCTGTGTTGATGCTGGGAATTACCCCGACCCAGGTGCAGCATCTTGCACTTAACCTTGTTAAATGTCATGAGATTCCCATGGGCTCACTTCTCAGGCTTGTCCAGGTCCCTCTGGATGACATCTCATTCTTCAGGTGTAGCAACCACAGCACTCAGATTGGTGTCATCTGCAAACTTGCTGAGAGTGCACGTGATCCTTTTGTCTATGTCATTAATGAAGATATTAAATGACAATGGTCACAATGTGGACCCTTGAGTGACACCACTTGTCACTGATGTCCATCAGGAGTCTGAACCATTCACCACTACCCTCTGGATGCCATTCAACCAATTTTTCATCCATCTAACAGTCCATTCATTGACTCTATCTCTCTCCTATTTTGAGAGAAGGATGTTGTGAGGGACCATGTCAAAGGCTTTAAAGAAATCCAGATAAATGACATCTGTCCCCCTTCTCTTGTCCACTGACATTGTCACTACAGAAGGCCCTTATTTTTGCTTTATCTCTCCCCTTTCCTCAGGAAACACTATGTGTCTAAGAAGAATGTTTTTTTATTACTGGTGAAATGCCTGTTTATCTGAAATGCTAGAAAACATTTATGTGAAATTATATTTAAAAAAAAACCAAACAGAATAAACAATCCAAGACAAAACCTGCCAAGGAGATTCACTTCCAGCAAGAGAAGACAGACTGACTGACATGCCACTATACTGAACAGCAAACTATTTTCATGAATAATCTCATGTGTTTTATACTTCCTCATGAAAATCTGTTAATCTCATCAGAAATAAATAAAAATATTTCTGGTGGTTAGAGTTTCCTTACCATTAATCCTGACAGACAAGTACTGATGTTGATTGTAACATCAACATTAGACATCAGCATCTTGATTGAACATCAAGAAATGAGGTGTCGAAATAGCCCACCATCTGACCTCCAGGCAATATTAAAGATAAGCTCATGACCTCTCCAGATTGTGGGAAGTATTAGGTACCTCAAAAAAGTCAAAGGAAAAAAACCACACCAAATCCAGCCAGTAGGAAGCCTTTAATATTTACCCTATCTTTACACAAATTTCTGCCTCCTCTGTAGCGTAGACCCCCACAATAGAATTGTTAAACAGTTGTGTTGGAGACCGGAATAAGAAGTAGCAAGCAGCAGTGACATCCACATCCACCTGCTTAGTAAGACCTAGCAGGTGGTAAATCTGTAACTCCTCCAAAATGAACGTATATAGAAAGTCTACTATAAAAAAATAGCATCTGCCTATGGTGTAATTTGTCCCAGAAAAGTCTCTCCGTGTCTCTCTAGACTGCAAAGGAGCCTAGAGCTACTAACCTCTTAATTAAGAGGTTTTGGTTAGGGCACTAGAGTTATGGGTGTAGAATGAAGTCTGTTGCCCAATGTGCTGGAAGCATTTAGATGTCATTTGCATTTAACTTTACGTTTGAATAATAGTGTCAGATTTAGACAACTGAAATCTGCTTAAGTCTTGTTTAAGGCAAGATGCAAGCCTGCAACCTTACTAGGGAAAATTGATATTTTTTTAATTTTATTTTTAGATCCTTCTATTTTTCTCTGAAATGAAACACTCATAGAAGTTTCTCTTCATGCCTAATGTAAGGGCTGGATTTTGATTTGTCTTACTTTGCTGTTTTTGTCTTTTCTAAATTTTTCTCAAGTACAAAATTTTTATAGTCTTTTCTTTTGGGGGGAAATGTGTATAAAAGTACTTTTACTAAAATCAATTGAAATTATAATCTGATTTTTAAAATTGAAAGAATTTTGTTATCTTTGTCTGATAAATTGTCTAAGCTGTAACGGAAGAAAAGCTGAAAATGAGGAAAGCAAGCAGATGACTGATAACCACTTTTCTGCTGATTTTTCTCAAACAGAAAAAGTTCTTCTACCAGTAACTTACCTGTGTAAGTTAATAATAATTTTGCCCATGGGATGAATTTTCATCCCTACCCCCTCAAAAAAACCCAAAACAGAAAAAAAAAAGAAAAAAAAAAGAAAAAAAAACCACAACAATTGCATTTAAAGGGACAATGAAATATTACCAGATTAACATGCTATAAAAACCCAACAAACAGCAAGACTGCTATGCTGATGTCTTGTTAACAAACTAGGTATTTTTGACGATCTGTGTTCTTAGCAACATTGTCTTCACTGTCCCTGTCCAAATCAATCTCTTTTCCCATTTGGTATTTATGTGTATTCTTTCCCTGCAAATATAAGCTTCAAATTCAAATACAGGAAGCTAAGTAATCTCAAGAATTTTTAAAGGGAAATAAAATACTTCAGCTGGTTAAATCCAGTCCCTACAGAAAACTCAGAGGAACACTTATGCAAGAGTGACAGATGTCAGTTCAAAAGACTACTATTAGTTATTACTACTATTCTGTCACCATTTTTTGGTCACACTAGGAAGAAGAGAAAAAGAATCATTCCTCTAAGAGCTAAAAGTGACATGGGAGTATTTTGGGTGTGAAAATGCAACATGCTCTATGCTTAATGGTCGTTCCACCTTCAAACACCTGATTGTAGTAATATAATTGATATTTTCCCAATCAAAAGCATACAAGGAAGAGAAAAATGTCTTCATATACTTCTAAGAAGCCCATATTTTTTACTGATTAACTATATATGGGTAGTGTTCTCATCCTTCAATGTTTTTTTTGTAAAAATATCTTTTCATTTTATGACAGGTGATGAAATACTTAAGCATATCACTGTTTTGTGGGTTTGGTTAGTTTTGGGGATTTTTTTAATCTGCTTTCTTCTTTTCCTAAAATTTTTTGATGTGCCTCATAACATCTGCTGTTAGTGTTGAAAAAAATATTTTAACTTGATTTTCCTTAAGAACAGGCCTAAAAGAAATGATACTGATTGATGTTTTTGATATTTCCTAAATCCTTGCAGTGTTTTGGAGTCCCGTGATTAATGTAAACTGCTTCTTGCATTTCATATGTCAGTGAAATGATTTAGCCCTGTGAAACATTGCCTAAAATTTTTTTTTAATTTGAAGAATGCAAATGCATTAGCATTTTCACATTTACAAACACATGATGATATATAAATCCCACTTTTCCATAAATACTTAGATTGCAAGTTGACAAAAAATGCAATATGATAATCCTTTCCTTGTAACTATATTCCTGAAATACTGCAACATCAAAGATAATACTTTCAAGCAAAAGATGTTTTTTTCTTTTATGGCAGAAGGAGTTTGTTCAGCATTCGTAGAGTAGTTCTCAGGAAGCCAGCCCATGCTGTCATAATTCAGTAGCTAAATTCCTTGATTTTCCTTATTTAGGTACTAAATATTAGTGTAGACACATGTCACATAGAAAGCAATAAAACAAGGCCTTAATGACAATCAAATTCTTCCTGTAAATTTGGATCTATAGAGTTTGTCTTTAAGAAGAGACTGTTTCAGTACATAGAAGTATCAGGCCTTTATGTCTGACTGGGAAGATCCTTTGCCCCCTGTCACCGTTCGTCATGTCTTGTGAGCTCTGCTGTTGTCAGGGAACAAGGTACTTGTGAAAGATTAGGCAAAATTTGGCCCTCAGAGTGCAAAACACTCTTTGAAGTCAGGATCAATGTCTTATTTGGGATTTCACATTTAAAGAAGATGGAGAAAGCATTACAGGTTTGACCTCTGAAGTTATTAACATTCCCTGTTGCAGTAAGTGAGGGGCATTGCTGTGGTACGGAACCATTCCCACCAGCCTGGGAAAGTTCCACATGAAGTGGCTCAGCAAAGCTATAACAGGCATGTCTGAAAGCACAATTTGGTTCTGTCACAGAATCATCTGAAAAGTTATTTTGCAAGAGACAGTGTAATTATTAAAACACAGACAGATCGTGCTTTGATATACCAAACATGCTGTCTGAACTTTCTCTGAGGCACTAGACAAGTAAATGAGAAATAAAAATAGATGCCTTGAGGGGGAAGAAAAAAAATACTCAAACTCTGCAGCCTTCATTCATGGTCTGATTGCTCCCACCAACTTCCCTACCCTACTTGGGCCTCAGACTCCACTGAAAACGAGCTCCACAGCAGGAAGAGAAACATTTTTTATCACAGCAAGACTGTCAGCCAAACCTCTGCATTTTAAGGAAGTGACATTGTCGTTTTCTATTATATACCTTATGTTCTTTATTTAATGTTTTGTTTAGCCTACACAAATATGAATTGCTTCACTTGATTTATCTTAGGTTCTAATTAATTCTAAGGTTCCTGCCATTCCTGGTTTCTTGGAGGGTTTTTATTCTTCATGCAATGACTTAACACTGGTACTCAATAGGAATAGAATCAAACTGTGTTTCCCTTCAGGTTGCAGTTTCTTCTTAATGCTAGTTATACTGTTGGAGAATTCAGAGAGTAGCCAATGTTACCAATATCATCTTACATATCATTAATAAAGGCTGTGATCAATCTTTGTCCCTTGCATTTTTTTTCTCATGTAGCTCTGCTGTCTTAATACCTTCATTCTTTTTATTATTAAAGAGTAGTAGGCTTTCCTTCACTTTTCAGTCTTTGCAAGACTACTTGTGCGTATGTGAATCTCAATTAATTTTAAACCCATGTTCAAAGGAATATTGTATGAAAAAATTCAAAAGTACAGACGTATTACTTCTGCTTGAATAAAATACAATTGAGTTAAAAAAAGAACTGTGAAGGAATTGGCCTTACAGGACTCTTCAAAGCAAAAACATTGTTCACTTCAAATAAGGAAGTCACAATTGATCCCATAATAATTACTAAGACATCCTAAACAAGGTAGACATCTTCCAAAATTTATGAATAAAGGAAATTAACTTTAACCTCTCAGTTACTCGTGTGTATCTATAGGAAGGCCTAACATATTTTATGTTTCATATTGTTTTCAGACATTTTTATTTTATTTGTTTTCAGCTGTTGTTCTTTTTTTCTCGAACATCTACAGTCTCACATCAAGTATTTTGTTTCTCCTATTAATACTGCTCTTCCTAATACAAACAGTCATGCTTAAACCTAACACAGCAATGAATTTCTGAATGTGCTGTTCACATACTCACAAAGCTGGCAATTGTGCTTGTCTTCAAACTGACATCTCTTGGGTAGAAATCACAGAATCACAGAATATGCTGAGTTGGAAGAGTCCCAAAAAGATTGAGTCCAACGCCTGGCCCTGCACAGGACCATTTCCAAGAGCCACACCATATGCATAAGGTATCATCCAGACATTACTTGAACTTTGGAAAGCCTGGTGCTGTGATCACTTCCCTGGAGAATACTCCAGTGCCCAAGTACCCTCTGGGTGAAGAATCTTGTTCTAATATCCAACCTAAATTTCCCCTGACACAACTTCAGGCCATTCCCTTGGGCCCTGTCACTGGTCACCACAGAGAAGAGATCAGTGCCTGCCCCTCCTCTTCCTCTCACTAGAAAGTTGTGACTGCAGTGAGGTCTCTCCTCAGTCTCTTCTTCTCCAAGCAGAACAGAACAAGTGACCTCAGCTGCTCCTCATACAACTTCTCCTGCAGTGCCCAGGACTACACACAATATTCCAGGTGAGGCCTCCCCAGTGAAGAGCAGAGAGGGACAATCCCTTCCCTCAACCAGCCAGTTATGCTTTGCCTGATGCCCGCAGGACACAGTTGGCCCTCCTGGCTGCCAGGGCTCTACTGACTCATATTCAACTTGCTGTTGACCAGGACCCCCAGGTGCCTTCCTGCAGTACTGTTTTCCAGCAGTTACCCCATTCCAGGTGCAGAATCCGGCACTTTCCCTTGTTGAACTTCATATGGTTGGTGACTGCCTAGTCCACTAATTTGCCAAAATCTCTGTGCAGGGCCTCCCTGCCTTTTCAGGAGTCAACAGCTCCTCCTAGTTTTGTGTCATCTGCAAACTTGCTTAGTATCCCTTCCAGTCCTGTCTCTAAGTTATGTACGAAGATGAAGAACACAGGGCCTAAGAACCCCACTAATGACAGATCACCAATCTGATGTTACCCCACTCACTCTCTGTGCTTGACTTGAGAGCCAATTGCTCACTCACCTCATGATGTGTTTATCCAGCTGTGCTGTACATTTTGTCCAGAAGGATCCTGGAAGAGTCAATATCCAAAGCTTTACTGAAGTTACTGTGGTGTGTTCACTCAGGTTTTTATCCATCATATACACTTCTTTCTTGTTTCACCCCACAGCAGGTTTCTCAAAGAGTGTCCCACCACTGTGTGGACCACATCCTGTTTCTGTCTCAGCTTGTGTCATGCCCAAACCTGTGAAATCATTAAACTGTTGCCTGCCCTGAAAGTACATAAGCTCCCCCTGCTCTCATAGTTCCTTTCTGCATGTGAGCTTTATGTCTTGATTCTGTCAGATTGAAGAGCAATATATGTACTCCAACTTAAGATCTGATTAGATGATGCATGTTTGCTCATCATTTTTAATCATTGCCTATTCCTGACCAGGAGGTTTCCCTACTTGTATCAGATGTAGCTCCTGAAATATTCACTTCTATCTTATTTTTTGACTTTTGGTGTGATCTAAAGAAGCTTACAGCACTTTCTCTGGCATTTTCAAAGTTACTGTTTTAACTACTATCCTTCTCTGTGTTCCTATTCACTGTCTTAAACATGTCTGGGAGAAGTTCAACAGTTCAGAAGTAAGAGAAGGGTGCATAATCTTTCTTCTGACTACAACTGTCTCCCCTTTGAGATCCTACTCTCTTTCTCCGACAACATCTTCAGGATGTTGTAAGCTTGCAAAGTCTCAGTCCAGAAATATCAGTGGCAGCACCACGGTCTCTAGTAACTTCTTTAAACAGTGTTCCTTCCTTTTTCCTCACTAGATACATAGGAATTTAGTTCAGTTTTACAAGAATTTGAGAAATAACTCTATTTCTGTCATCAGCACTTGTAATTCAATAGACCAAGCTGCACAAACTCTCTGTAGACTCAAGAAGATGGGTGAAAGCAAAATTTGTGTTTTATTTAAGCAGGATTTAATACTCCCTGTAGCTTACTGTAGTGAAGATCAGATAGAAAGAATGAAAAAATCACATAATGAAGTCAGGTAAGCATGCTAATTTTACGTAGGTAAAAGCAGGAATAATGTGTAGGTTAAATTAATGCTTTTATTAGATTATGGCATAAGAACAAGTCTTTCTGCTTCTGGGAATCATTTTGATGTGGCTCGCTTCACAAACCCAAGTCTGGAAGAATAGAGCATGAAAAGAGAACAAATTGTCATCACGTATCTAGACAGACACCATCAGATTGGCTCATAATTTACATTTAAGTCTGTTTGTATCTGTTACCAAAGTTAACAGCTAAATAATTAAAGGATATGGCTGACCCAGAGAGAGTAGAGTACACATAAAATGTAACTGGCCACAGAAATTGTTGCAAATTTGTATGCAACTGTATGTTGCAGTTTTACTTTGAGATGCCTCCATAAGTGTCAATGTAGCTGCTATAAGTACAAATACTCAACTGCCTGGGTAAGCCCACCAAAACTGTCCTACTAGCTGGTCTGAAATCTTCAAAACATTTAAAACATGGTCAACATTTAAACCATGACATACTGATGACACACCATGAAACATGACACACTCCTGAAGATCCCAGACTCTATGTTTTTCCTATCAACACCAGAACAGACATCCCATATATGAGAAATCCATTTCCTTCTGTAGGCCAGGGGGACACAAGCTATTGCTGATGTGTTCTATGAGTGTGAAACCTTGGTTTGCTTTCCTGTTTGTAAATGTCAATTATTTTAGTAAGCTGCTATATAAAGGCTTAAAGAGTAATAGTGATAGTAGTTGGAGTAGTAATGGTAATAATGATGATAGCAATAACTAATATAAATAATAATTAACCTTTCATTTCAACATTTAATGGTGAAAAATTATTTTGCAGTTCTAGATAAAGTATTCTATAGCGGCATTCCACAGGTTATCTCCTGTTTTATAGTGTGAGTATAAACTTTTGTGGAAAGGAATGTCTTTTCTTTCTGTGCTTGTATGGTACTTGACACGGTTCATATCAACAGCAACTTGCAGGTGCTAGTAGGTTTATTTCAAAGCAATTGAAAAGAACTTCCCCAGGGATTAAAAAAATCCACTTAATAGGAACGAAAATAACTTGACCACGGTATACTATGAGATTAGAATATTACTTGCAAAGCAATTGCAATTATAATGCTAGCTCTAAAATGAGCAGGAGTTAAAGAAGCACAGAATTAAAGCATTTTATATAGATTGTCTCAAAAATTCTGCTAAATTGATAATTCTTGATGAGAAAATTACTGAGTTTTTTAGATTCATGCAGTAAGTTTATCCAAAAGTTGCCTAAATTATTTTAATGCAATAGAATGTGTTAAGAAATAATCTTATCCTAAAATCCTCAAATGTACTCTACTTTAAAAAAATGGGAATTTATACACTATTTGTTTATATCCCAAAACCAAAATAAAGCAAATATTATTTATTATTGAAAACAGTATCTTTCAAAATAGATGTGCAATTTAAGGTTTAATTTAGCTCGTAGAAACTCTTTCTTAATAGTAATAAAATTAGAAAGTGAAGGACTGGAGAAAAGGAAATAGTCTGTATATTTGACTCTGTAGAGTTCATAAGACTGATAATTTGGGGAAAATTAAAAAAAAAACAGGAAAAATCATCATTTTATATTCATAAACTGCCCTTTTAAATATGATTAGCTCTAATGCTGAAAAAGTGTTTCCTTTTATTATATCTTAAATGAGAATCTTGTAGTAGTTCAAGTATTCAAAAGAAAGAGGAAAATGAAAAAGAATAATTCATTCAGAATTCCTGAAACAAGTCTTATCATGAGAAATCATAAGAAAGAGCACCAAGATAAGGAATATCTAAATCACAGCAGTGAAGTAGAAAAATATTTAATTTTGCAACATAGGAATTTTAATTGTTATGTTGGCATATGGGTTTTATTTTGCTAGTCCAACTTAATAAGTACCACAGTAAACAATTTATAACATTTATAACAAATGAAGAGAACAATGTTATATTGACTGTTGAGATTTTCTACAGAAGAATAAAAAATATTTTCCCCTAATTTGTTGATAATGGAAATTAAAACCTTCTGGATAAATCTATTTTTGGGCCAGCAAAAGTGTTGAGAAAGTGTTGCTGCTGGCTTACATGAATTCATTCTGGCATAAGACTCTGCAAGGGGTCTAAATCAGATTTCACTAACAAGTTTAAAGACTTTGAGAAATATCTATGCATATTCTTTTGCAATTTTGAAGGCTGCCTTAAAACAGTATCATTCTGTCTATATCAGAAAATATATTAATATAAAAATATTACTTAGAAAATGTTATTTGGCAATGCTACTTCATATTTTAAAGACTGAAATTCATATTTTATTCCTGCTGCTCAGCCTATGCAAGGTGACTTTCATGGATCTGACTTGGCTGAAATGTTGTTCATATTCCATAAGGCACAAAATTATAAGAGCTGCTTCCTTTTTAATTTAATGTTCTCTTCTGATCCCTGTGTCAGTTCCTCAGAGTTAATCAGCAAAAGATTAGATTGGGGCAATTTATGGAAGTTTTTCTGCTAAAGGGTTAGCAAATGCGGTGGAGACCTCTTAAATTGCTCCGTATTAGTGTACAGTAAATATATTTTTCCATCAGTTTTTCATAGTAAAAACATTCATTGTGTAGAGCTTTGATTATCTATATGTTCAACTGGTAGAGAGAAAAATTCTTTTGGTGTATTATTTATATGTGATCTGTAGTGGTTTTGTAAAATATATTTAAGACTCTTAAACTGTAATTTATGGTGTCAGTTTCAGGCAAATTTTGTGAAATCTTCTGTTCACAGTGTCTTAAAACACAAAAGAAAAACTTTCCTGGTGCAGGAATAGTCTTAGGTAAAGTGTTACTATTCTGAGTGTGACTCATTTTCTGAGTGAGCCCTCTCAACTAGTGTCCTGTCCCATAAAGCCAAATAGCCACTTCTACTGGTTGAATTTGATTTTATTATCAGACAATAAAGCATTTCTAAAGGTTTCATTCTATTAATTTTAACGTATTATGTATGAATCTTTGGCTAATTCTATATTCATAACTGTCAGATTTAAAACTCCTATAAAACCTTCTCATTTTGCTCTAGGAATTACAAAGAAGGACTGAAATTTCCAAGGTGAGTAATTTCTGAGGTTGACTGTTGTAACACTGATCTTCCCTTCTTGCTGTCTTGTGTTCTTTGTTTATGATCATTTTTCTATTACAGTAAGGCTGTTTTATAAATTCCTATAATTGTGCCTTATATAATTTGGTTTTATTGGATTCCTAAGTCACCTACTCCGTATAAATATTTTCAATCTAAGAAGTATATTTTGAAATCATTGTGATAAAAAGAGGACAGGGAAAAGATGAAAATATCATCAAAAAGACAATGTAGGATGAAAGAATCTAGACTACAGTTCACAATTTCTATACTCCATAGGTAATTTATCATCCAGTAATGAGTCCTTGCTCTTTTTGAAAGCTTTGAGTAAGATGGAAGCTCTTAAATAACCACTAATTAGAACCATGAGAAAACTACACTACTAGTTTATGGTATCCTTGCTCTCACCCTTTTTTTCCCCAACAAAAGAAGTATTTGAAAATATAACTGAAATGTACTGATTTGGGAGAATACCACAAAAGAACTACACGTGCAATGTCTGGTGTTGGAGTACAAAGGCTATTTAATTCATTCTGGGCTGATTGCAAAGCTTAATCTTGCTCCCAGACTTTTATTCAAGAAAACACTAAATGCTTATAATCCTCTTTCTTTTTCTTTCTTTCTTTCTTTCTTTCTTTCTTTCTTTCTTTCTTTCTTTCTTTCTTTCTTTCTTTCTTTCTTTCTTTCTTTCTTTCTTTCTTTCTTTCTTTCTTTCTTTCTTTCTTTCTTTCTTTCTTTCTTTCTTTCTTTCTTTCTTTCTTTCTTTCTTTCTTTCTTTCTTTCTTTCTTTCTTTCTTTCTTTCTTTCTTTCTTTCTTTCTTTCTTTCTTTCTTTCTTTCTTTCTTTCTTTCTTTCTTNTCTTTCTCTCTTCCTGTCTCTCTTTCTTTCTTTCTTTCTTTCTCATCCTGATCTCTCAATTCTATTCAGTTGGCCACAATTCTTACTGTAAAAAAAATTTCACATAAATGCTCATGTTGACAGGAATATATCATATATATATATATATCATATATATCAAATATCATGGTTGACAGGAATATATTACGAAGGCTTATATAACTAATATAATTCTATATATGAATTGATATTCTAACTTGCATGGGATGCAGGCTTGGAAATTACACCTATGTCTAAAGTTCTGTAACACTTTCAATATTAAACTTTATGTTTTACACAAGCTCACCAAAATTTAACCACATTGATCTGAACTGTTCTATATTCATTTACTTGGAATGCATCCATCAAAACTTGTGCATTTTGTCTGAGGAAAAGTCTGAAGGATTGATACATTGTTTACAAAGTATTGCTGTTTAGCTGAGAAATTCTAATTTTCTTGTTTTGTGGCAGTGGCTTTGAATTTCATTGGATGTCTGGAAGCAGTCTGAGCCTGAAAGAAGTGTGGCTGTGTAAGGTGCCTGGCTGCAACTGTGCCTTGATACATGAGACTACTCAGCGTGTGTGTTTGCACTAATGTTAATTTGGGAACACCTTCCATCATCCAGCAGATAATGTCTTTTGCTATCCTCTATTTTTTTTTTCCCCCATGATTTTCTCACTTTCTAAAATTGCTTTAAGTGTGTTTCAAAAAACTGTAGAGGTCTGTTAAAGTTTGCCAACGGAATGCGCTGAAAATGGTATCTGCTTTACATTGAGGAATTTGGCCAAGGACTTTACTTCCAAATATGAATCTGGCTTTCAGATGCCATGATAGAAGATAACATTTGTCAAGACAAGAAGGAAAGCTGCCGTGCTGTCAGTGATGAGTGTGTCTGTGGAACAGGGAAGAAGAGAGCGGTAAACAAAGAAGAGCTGTGAGTCCTGGAAAGGAAGAAAAAAAACAGGCTGTCACTCAAGGAGTAACGAATGGAGAAGTAGCAGCACAAGAGTGTCCCATGGCTAAGGAGGGAGATAAGAAAACCAGAGCAGAAGGGAGTAAGTATGGGCAAGAATCAGAGCAAAGAGGCTGGGAAGAGACAAAGGGAAGGGCGGATATGGTTGGGGAGGACAAGTGGGTAAGTGACAAAATGAGAATGATGCATCCTGAAAAGTTTATGAAAATATTGTTGTGAAGACAAACTGATTAATGTTTGATAGTGCTAGCTATTCTGGTAATGAAATCCATAAAAACATCCCAAAAGATGTCAATAATTATTTTTCAGTACAGAGTTCATGTATAATGCAGTAAATAAACTTGCAGGCCACATACTGAGTGATGATGAGAGACAAGAGAAATACTGAAAAATTGTCTAAGATATAGGCATGTGCCCTGAGTGAAGCAGGTATCCTGTGGAACACAAAAAATTCAAAAGATTGTATCATAACACATGCTCACAAGAGGTAAAAAATAACATTTGCATGGACGATCTTATTTCTGACATTCTCTAAATCTGAGTGTTTGATTTTGCAATCTTAATGTTCTTACTGGCAATAAAATTAGAAAACAGTTGAGATAGGTTAATCATAGAATCAATGAAATCTTAGCTGCAAGTGCTTCTGCTTCCCAGATGGTTTAAAGCTAGCTATTGGTATACCTAGCTCAAGCAAACAAACAAATACTTTATTCCTTAGATGTAAAACACTGACTTTAAAAATAAGCATAGTATCAGATGTTCTACTGAAGATCTAATTAGTCTCTGAAGTTTTAAATCTGTCTTGCAGTGTCTCACATTTCTGTGCAGTACCTCAAGAAATAACAGCATTGCACTCAGTTTGCTTCACTGCCTTTAGAAATCTGTATTTCATGATGCAGAGTTAAACTGTCATTAATTTGATTCACATCATGTAACTATACTTCAGGAAGAATAATACTAACTTGATCTGACATTCTTATTTGTTTTTCCAGCACCTTCCTTTTTTACTAGTTTTTATAGTCCCCTGGGTTCCAGTTCCACAGTGTACTCCTGGTTATACCACTTTGTCTCTTCTAGCTTTCAACACTCTTCCTTAAGTCATTCAAATAATGGGTCTACAGGGGAAGTTAGTCAGCTTTCCATCTCTTTCTAAGGTTCTGATTTTACCCCATTTCCCTTCTTCCTTGAAGAAAAACATCTCCCTTCTTAAGAATAGCAATGAAAAATGGAGTTTTAAAGGCAATTACAATAACCTCCTTGACATTATGTAAGTTTATTGTATCACAGAATCTTACAGTGGGTTGGAATGGGTCCACAAGGAACACTGAGTCCAACTCTTAAGTGAATGGCCCACACAGAGAGTGAACCTACGACCTTTCCATTATTTGTGCCAGGCTCTAACCAACTTTCTGTTGCAACTACACAGGGGACTCAGAATTTTTGACTGCTACAGAAGAAAAGTGTAAAAGACAGAAAGAGCTCTTTGAATAATGTGATTTTGGTGCTTTGAAACCTTGAACTAAGGGAAGCAACTAGAGATGGAGAACTTTTCGCATTATTTCTTAAATCTCAGAGAAGATTCCAAGTTACTCCCTAAATGAGCCCATAAATCAACTTGTAAACAACATATTCCTGAAACATATTTTCTTGTCTATCTTTTACAGTAGAACATTTTCAAGTATACATTATTTAATGTAGTATGAATATTTTACCATATTTTCAAACACATCACTAGAAAATGACTGCTATCTCTCAATAAGTAACAGAACTTCTTGTAATTAAAATTCTTAAATGCCAAAATGCCCTTTTATCTTAGTTAAGTGAATTATGTATTTGAAAATACAACTCTTCAGTCCAACTGTTCATTTGTATTGTTTCCAAGAAATCTGTTTCTCTAACTATAGCAGTCGACTGGATTTTAATTCTCTGTCTGCTAAAAGAGACATGACTCAAAGAGATAGGAATTGGAAATACCTTTTTCATAATGAACTAGTTATTACATTCCTATGGCCTAGGAAACATTTTGAGTGAAATGTTTAAAAGGATTTGGAAAGAAAAAAAGCCCTAGAGTGTGTGGCAAATGATACTATTTTTAGTGATAAACTGTTATATATCATACCTCTAAATAAAGAGTTAAATGAAAGGACTTACTTAACAGAGCATCATTGCTGTTTCCAAAGCTAGCAAGTTCAGTGTAGAAAAAGCTGTGAGAACTTATAGGAGAGATTTGAGTATGGAAATTAAGGTCTTCTACAGCTAGATTTGTAGAGCTCTTTATCAGGGCTATGCTCATAATCACAACCCATATAACAAGTCATTAGTTCCCTACATAGTCCAGGATTGTCCAGGTAGTCTGTGCCCAGATGTGACAATGGACTGGAAATAGCAGACAGATCTGAAATGAGGTCATTGACCAAACTCCAAGACACATACAAAATTAACTATTTGACTGATTATTTCAAGAAGTTCTCCAGATGAGAACTTTGAAGGATCTAGAGCATTTTCCAAAGCCATTGATTACCACCCTGGGTGGAGAATCTGGTCATTTCTTTTGGATACTCTCCTAGTAATTTCCTTCTGTAAAATTGATCAAACTGTATATAAATAAGACTCAGGCAATGATCCAATAAAATCTTATGGTGGATTGGTTGTAGCTGGATGCCGGGTGCCCATCAAAGCTGCTCTGGCATTCCCATCCTCAGCTGGACAAGGAAAGAAAAATGAAGCAAAAGGCTTATGGGTCATGATCAGGAGAGGGAGAGATCACTCAGCAGTTATCGTCACAGGCAAAATGAACCTGACTTGGGGAAATAAGTTGAATTTATTACCAATCAAGTCAGAGTAGGATAATGAGAAATAACTCTAAATTTAAAAACACCTTCTTCCTACCCTTCCTTTTTTTCAGGACTTAACTTCACTCCCCATTTCCCTACCTCTTCCACCGCAGCGGTGCAGGGGGATAGAGAATGAGATTTGTGGTCAGTTCATCATGTTTTCTCTGTTCCTCCACCTGAGGAGAGGAGTCCTTAAGTTCTTCCTCTGGTCCCTCCCACAGGAGACAGTCCTCCATAGGCTTCTCCAACATGAATCTTTCACATGGGCTGCAGTTCCACATGAACAGCTCCCTTGTGGGTCCCTCCCATGGAGTACAGTCCTTCAAGAACAGACTACTCCCGCGGGGGTCCATGTTAAAGAAAATTGATTTAACAACAGTTTTTTGTGAATGTCTGTGCAATATCAGCATGAAACACATAGAATGGTGAAAAATATGGTACCATCAGCTTACACCATTATTTGAATCATGCAAGTCATTCTCTTCACCATCATATTGGAGTGTCTTCCAGTCATAGGTAATGAGCATTCCCCTGGGCCTTGTTGTTCCAGGGCTTTCCTATCCCAGAAACTCTGATTCATCACTGCTGCACAAAAAGGACCTAGAACTAAGATAATATTGCTTACAGACAGCTCTACTTAGATGGGGAAGTGCTGCAGCAATTTCAGGTCGCTTGTGTCAGCATAGGACAAGAGAATACTGTATCTTAACTACTCTTTGTACTAGTGCCAGACACTAGATCTACATCTAAATATTAGACATGGAACATATCTAATAAGAAGTTCCAGCTCTCTTTTCCACTACTTCGGACTTAGCTTCAATATTTTTGCTGATTACCCCTCTAATGTCTAGGAGATGAGAAAATCTATATTTGTCTTCCTACTTTACTTTATTTAGACAACTAAGGTAAACAAGAAGATTTGTATACTGTAACTTTTTTTTTTTCTCTGCTTAAAAATATAGGGGTTTGACTGTACTCCCTGTAAAATAGTTTTAATGACAACAACAATAATGATATTTGTTTGGGAGATAAAACATACATATATATATTATATATACATAATTATTTAGAAATGTATTATCTCTGCTTTTAACAAGTGTAATGTTTACTGGCAAACACCTCACAAGGTCTTCTGTTCTATTCTTTGCAGACATTTTTAACTGCACTGAAAGAGATTCTGACAAAAGTTTGTCAGACTAAAAACTCTCCTGTGGTGGATGTGCACAGCTTTCCCAGCAATATATTCCAACATATAACTTCTTTATATCTCTAAAGTGGTTTTTTTTTCCCTAATGCCAAGCCGACATTTCCCTTACTAGAGTTTAAATTTGTTATTTTATGTCTTACACAAAAGACATAAAATGTTTCATGTATGTTTAGTGAAGAATTTAGGAGGAAAGGTGACATATCATAATAACATGTCACCTTTATAAATATTTCCTGCTAACGAAGACATGCTCGACATTGCATTAATTTATTTCACTCATCTAATTTCTGTGATATGTAGCTGACTTCAGTGAAGGAACATAACTAAAAAAACTGGACAACAAACTTACATAAGGTATATCATTTGAATCCAACCCTTTAGCAACTTTCTCAATCATTCTCAGATTCATAAATTAGATGTTTTTCTGTTCTGTATAGCTCAGTAGATGATATATGGGCACACCTATGTGGAGAGTGTAATTCGAGAATGGCTGATTCAGAGAGGCCATAGCACGGCTGACTTGCTTGAGCTACAAGAGCAAGGTCACAGTGTCCTGGGTAACTTGTAAATAGGATGTGGGAGACAGAACTAAGCAAGACAAGAAGACTGCAAGAATGAGGAAGTGAAACTGCTTGACGCAAGTTAGCAAGAACCAATCGTGAGCTTGTTTTTTGCAATATGTATAACCTCATTAACTATCTTATAAAAACAACACTTGCATTTTAATAAACGAGTCTTGCAGATGATTGATCTGGTGTCTGCGTCTCCCTCCTCCGACACACCTATTCAGGACAAAAAACTTACAGCCAGGAACAGAAAAGTCAGATAACATAATTTCTGTTGTTTAGAGGGAAGGCTAATTCCAGGTGACCAAGGGAATATTTTAAGCACTAAGTTATTGTTCTTCACTTTCTCTGTCTTACTGGGTCAGTTACACATCAAAATTAAACAGCTCCCACTGGAGGGTCTGAGGAAAACACGAAACAGTGGGATCCGGCTACTAAAGGTAAAGTTAAAATCCTGTATCTGGAGCTGATAGGAGATTCATGAGCCTAGATATTTTCTTCAAAAAATTAGTGTTGTGCTTGGCAAAGTGAAAGGCACAGTTTTCCCATTTCTCTGTGTGAAAAGGCAAAAGGCTGTCAGGTTCAGCTCTCAAAAACCTTTGCAAGGATTTTCAAAGTTCTTTAAAATCTATATAAAAATTTATGGCAAAAGCCAACAAACTTAAAAATGGACAAACTAACCATTAACCATTTCTTTTATGTTACCCAAAAGCTATCTTAAAGCTCAGTTGTGACTGTGAATAGTAAACATGAAGTGAGATAGGAAATCATAGAGGTCAATGAAACTGATAAGAAAATGGAAAATTTCTATCATGCTTGTCATAGTGTGTGTTTTATATTAATACTAGGCAATTGGGCATCCTGAAAGGGTGAAGTGATATCCTTTCCCCTGAGACTCCCGGTTCAACCATGTCACCACTGTTACATGGCTCCTCTTCTTGTTGAAGGAAAATTAATATCTGGTGCTTCTTTGAAGCCAAGTCGCTGAATAAACTCAGGGTTATTATGGTCAGGGGTTCAAGAGATGTTAACTGAGCTAACTCAGTGGAATCTAGGTTGCCCATTTACCTAAAATGTTGTTTTATATACACAGAACTCTGTGTAGAAATTCATATAATTTTTCACTAAACTGAAGTAAGACTTAGTGACTTACAGTGCCAAGGGTAGAACAGTAATAGATACTGATACTTAAAATGGAATCTTTATCTCCCATTTAAGAAAATCATATAGGGGAAGTAGAGCATGAATGTCAGTACTTCAGGGAGAGATAGGTAAATTCAAGCAGATATTATTTTAGTCATGACAATCAGGCATATTTAATAAATAAATGAGGTCAGGATACATCAGCACTGAGACCATAGAAAGTGAAGAATGGAGAGACAAAGCGATAAAGGAACATCAAGAATTCTGGGATTTCTTGTAACTTAATTTCCTTTCAGTTCCTGTTTGGCATAATATGAATTCAGCCATAATTTCAGAAAAACACTAGCACTGCTGGACCACGCATTTGAGAGGAAATAAAAGTTCACGGCTCTTAAACTGCAAACATTCCAGGCCACTAATATGAATGCTGTGAGCTTATACCTCTCTTGGCTTTATTGATATTAGTACAGTCTAGCCATAAACAGACAGTAACAGTTTACAGAATCACAGAATATGCTGATTTGGAAGGGGCCCAAAAGGATCATTGAGTCCAACTCCTGGCCCTGCATAGAACCATTTCCAAGAGCCACACCATATGCATAAGGTATCATCCAGACATTACTTGAACTTTGGAAAGCCTGGTGCTGTGATCACTTCCCTGGAGAATATGTTCCAGCGCCCAAGCACCCTCTGGGTGAAGAATCTTGTTCTAATATCCAACCTAAATCTTCCCTGACACAACTTCAGGCCATTCCCTTGGGCCCTGTCACTGGTCACCACAGAGAAGAGATCAGTGCCTGCCCCTCCTCTTCCTCTCACTAGAAAGTTGTGACTGCAATGAGATCTCTCCTCAGTCTCTTCTTCTCCAAGCAGAACAGAACAAGTGACCTCAGCTGCTCCTCATACAACTTCCCCTCCAGGCCCTTCATTATCTTCCTTTAGACACTCTCTAATGGCTCAATGTCTCTCCTATGTTGCAGTGCCCAAGACTGCACACAATATTCCAGGTGAGGCCTCCCCAGTGAAGAGCAGAAAGGGACAATCCATTCCCTCAACCAGCCAGTGATGCTTTGCCTGATGCCCCCAGGACACAGTTGACCCTCCTGGCTGCCAGGGCTCTACTGACTCATATTCAACTTGCTGTTGACCAGGACCCCCAGGTGCCTGGTGCAGAATCCGGCACTTTCCCTTGTTGAACTTCATGTGGTTGGTGACTGCCCACTAATTTGCCAAAATCTCTGTGCAGGGCCTCCCTACCTCTGAGGGAGTCAACAGCTCCTCCTAGTTTTGTGTCATCTGCAAACTTGCTTAGTATCCCTTCCAGTCCTGCCTCCAAGTCATGTATGAAAATGTTGAAGGGCACAGGGTTTAAGATGGAGCCCTGCAGAACCTCACAGGTCAGCAGTCTGATGTTACCCCATTCACTATTACCCTACGTGCTCAACCCATGAGCCAATTGCTCACCCACCTCATGATGTGTTTATCCAGCTGTGTGCTGGACTTCCATGAGATAATTACAGTATACTGTTTTGGGTCTTTTTTTTTTTTTTTCCCCTTCTTTCCTTTTTTGTTTTTTACCTTGGTAAGTATTCCTGTCTTCTTCAGCCTAAATCCTTTAGTGGGTGTAGGTATCTCTGTTGTTACAGAAACTGAGGAATACTATTTATGTCTTCCCAGAACAGAATTCCTTGTATGGATGCTATCTGGGGTGAAATATGAGTAAATGACAACATCTTTCGAGAGCTTGATGAATTTACTGAAAGCTGAAAAATACATGGGTTTGAAAATATGACTTTTACCTCCATACATAAATATATTTCCACAATACAACTGAGGTAGACAAAATAACACAACTTATGAAATTTTTTAATTACAATTCATTTTTCAACAAACAAATGCTATTTTCATAGTCTCATATAAATTCAGTGAACAAACATTCTTCTTTTTTCTAGTATATTCCTCAGCATAATGAAGCCTTATGAAGGTATGTTATTAAATGTAAACTGGTGTATTTTAAAAGGAAAGATAACAGTTGCATAAGACTAGAAGCCACTGAAAAGTGATTAATGGAGTTAGAGAGTTTGCAGTCTTAGTTACAGATATTATTAGTGATCCTCCATAGGAAATCACATGAAATTGATAAATTAGTAAAAAAAATCCCTGCTACTTATCAGTGAAAACAAATTACAAAATTTGCATCTGAATTTCTCTTTAGTTTTGTACATATTTTGCAGTAGAAAAGTTCTTGGGGTAAGAAAAGTAACAGCACTGAACATCTTTCAGTGAGCATAAACATATGTAACATGTGAAACTCTAAATCTTTACCTGAATTCTACCCAGCATGGGCATGCACAGTGTGTGTAAATGTAAAAAGGAAGGAATATTTTAACCACATGCGTCTTTTTAATATTAGCAAACAGTATTAAATGCTTTAGACCATCTCTTTATGTAGGTGTCTATAAAAGAGAACACTATAAGACTTCCTAATCTGTATTTGCCCTCTTTCTATTCAAGGCTGGTGGTCGCTGCTAAAGGGTTGAACTTGGCAGGCACAAGACAAAACTTGTAAGCTTTGAAATTTTTTCTAGCAGCAGCATCTGGTTCTTGTGTTGACTTTCTGGCTGATTCTGCTTTCACCTGTTATGACATATACAAATAGTTACAGATTGCTGAGAGTTTATGTCATTTGAAGAACAGGTTTTCAGATCTCACTCTATATATTTTTCAGTAACATGTTCACATAAGTGTTTTGCTGTAGATATTCTAGAATAACCACATCAGACATCTGGTTTCTATTTCCTCTTTTACCTATGACTCTGTTGCTGTTTCTGCATGAGTATTCATGCTGGTTTTACTCAGTTATTTCTCTAGTAACATTTTTTATTTCCTCTAAATTTCTTCTTGAACTAAAAAGTCTCGTCACCAATATAATTTCACTTGTATTTACATGTAGTTTGCATTGTGATAGTTTAGTTTGTACTTTTGGTTTGGTTTTATTTTTCCTGTGTGTGTATAACCATTTTTTAAAATTATTTGAAAATAAATGTAAATCAAAATTATTTATAGTTTAAAATATCCTTCTCAAAATGTATATATTTTTCTTGTACTGGATCAAAATAATTTTAATAGACAACTGAAAATGGATTCCACTAATACATAAAGGATGTGATTTTCCTCCACATACCTGACGCAGTTGTTAGTCGGTTCTCACTAATAGTAATATTGTTAGTCAGATTTACATTAACATCATAAAATCATAGAATACGTTGGGTTGGAAGGAACCTTTAAAAGTCATCTGGTCGAACTCCACCTAGTAGTGCTTTCACACAGAACATTAGGGCCATCTGATACAACAAATAACAATTGACAAGGCCTCTATATGTATTTTATTCAGCTTCATACTTACTGCTACAAAAAATTTTACTTCCAAAGTGTCAGGTTTTATATTCTTCTGTCCACGATCTGTATATCTGAAGTGTACCTAATAGGCTGAGTTAAAATTGACAACTGGAACCAAAGTTATTCAAGCCAAAATAGGCTGCTAGGTCATCAATGATTAATTATAGAAGAGACTTAAGCCCTAAGGGTTACCTAAGTTTTAAAGAAAAAGGATAACTGTATGGAAATCTTATCATCATTGACACATTGACACAGCATGGCAAAACTTATGACAACTATGAAATCCCTTATCAAGAACTGCAGGAAGCTGTCATTTTCCCATCCACTCGTTGATGATTCTGGAGCTGTCACAGCTCAGGCTTTGCACCAGCTGATCTTCTCCTCTCTAGTGGGTTGGCCCCAAATGGCAGCTCCCACATAGCCACTCTCTGTCTGACCTCAGGATTAGGGGACAAAGTAGAAAAAGCAGGAAAAAGAAAATCCAGGTATTAAGAAGTGAAATAGGACATCAATTACCCATTTTTTGGACATAAATCAAATTTATTGAAAAAAATTACAAACAATAAAATTTAGGGGAGACACCTTTCCTTCCCCTTTCCCATGCTCAACTTCACTCCACAATCTTATCCTTTTCTCTTGCTATTGTAGCAGGCTACACTCAGTCCTTTCAGTGAGGCAAGGAACAGCCTCACTGAACTGCACAGGACAGGAGGATGTTGGGATCAGAGAATAGTGGTTTCTTTCTTCCACTCCTCACACTTTTCTTCTGCTCTGGCTTTCCATGGGTGGCAGTTCCTTCATGAATATCCATCTGCCCTGATGCTAGTCCTCCATGGGTTGCAGGGAACACATGCTCCATCATGGTGAACCTCCTTCTCCTCCTTCTCTGACCTTTGTGTTCCCTCTGTTGTTTTTGTTTGATTGGTTTGGATTTTTTTTTGGTTTTGGGGTTTTTTTGTCATTTGATTTGTGTGGGGGTTTTTTGTTCTCTTCTTGCCCCGTGGTACTTTTGTCCCTTAAATATGTTTTCTCAGTTGGCACCAGCTTGGCTGATGGACTCAGCTATGTCCTGTGGTGGGCTCATTTTGAAACCAGCTGGTAGCATCTATACCCACCAAAGAACAGCCCATGGCCTCTTCTCTCAGAGGCCACCCCTACAGCCCTGTGTTACCCACACCTTGTTTGATGCATGCAGTATAAGATCCAAACCCCTTTTTTAATTCAAATATGCTCAGAAGAAGCAGAACTCTTGGTGAAACTGAAAATTTGGTTTTAGTTGAAGTGGTAGAACATACACACAGCTTTAAAAAAAGATTCCTTTATTGAACTGTTTAAATCTGATATTCATAACCTACTTTTGAAAACCTTGGGAATCTGATAGTATTAAAGGCAACAGCAGCACAGTATGCCTCAAATGTTTTTGTGTGACTATAGAAGTATTTGTGGCTATCGTCCTGGATAAATACCTCATTAACATTAGATCTGTCTTTGTTTAGCTAATTACTAAAAATTCTAGATTAATTTTATTAAAGTAAAACAGAATAAAATAATACTCTTACTTTCTATAATAATTTTAACATTTCCTGGAAATATTAAGTAATTTTATAGGATATTACTTTAAATGTATATATATGTAAATTGTTCCATCTTTTATTGAGTTTAATTTTTGCAAGTAAATACGTTGAAACTGATCATTTATAGTAAGGCAATGATCATGCTATTAAATGTGCTCTCTCTACTGCCCTTGCACTGCCCTTTATACTGCCCCAGTTCTCTCCTAGCTGGGACAGAGCTTACAGCAAGTAACTCCAGGAACTTATTTCTCTTGTATTTTTAAATGTTGCACTCATTGTCTCCAAATAGAAGACAATATATGTCAAAGTATGTAACATGAGGTAATGCATTGAATTATACTGCTATGCCACCTACAGCCACATGTATGCATTTCTGTCAGAAAACCTCTTTCCTTAAGCAAAAATAATTACACAAAAAGCAATCTAATCTAAAAATGTAGTGTCTTCCATGTGTGTTCCCTGTTTTTCATGCAAACATAGCACTGCTGAAAACATACTGAGCTCTCAATAGTTTACAAAGGGAAATGTATTGATTGACTTTACTATATTTTCAATGAGAAAAACCCAAAAGAAAAAAAAAACAACGAACAAGCAAACCTAAATATACTACATACTGCTTTCACATTGTTTTCATGCAATGAATAAAGTTTTAAGACTTTAATGTTTGTGTTTTAAAATTGGTTATTTTTCCAGTCCTCATTTACCCTGCACATAAAACTGATAGAAATAGTTTTTTAAGAACTAGAAAGGTTTATATACCCTGTGCCATGCACACTTTAAATGACAGTATGATGTCTAAATAAATATGTGGAATAATTGATATATCAGGGTTTTTTTCATGTTCACCATTCTTTCCTTGTTGAATATAATATTGGATGTTATATAAAAGATTTACTATAGCAATTCTGTAGCCAATTACATTTAAGACATTTTCTCCTCTTAAAATATAATTGCCTGAAGAAAAATGCAGCCTGGAATAATACAAACTAAAACCAATGTTCCTTATAATTTCACAAAGATGGTCAGTCTCTACTTAGCAACAAGACAGATCTCTAGCTATTCTTGCATTACTGCCTGTTGTGATTCTCATGAGCTGCTGCTAGTGCTGCAGTTTCTCTTCCTTAAATGCCCTGAAAAACACTCTCAGGCTTCACAGTACAGTTCCTTAAAAATACATTGGTTTCCCTTTACAAAAAAATGTGTCTCTGAATATGAAATGTTAGAAATTTTGCAAGTAGTGGAATTTACAAAGGAACACTTTTTTTTTTTTCCAGTTGGAATAGGCTTAGTCTGCAGCACTGCAAAGATACAAACCTCAACCAAAGTGGGACTTGGTGTTTCCGATTTTCATCTTATTAAAATTGCCAGGATGTATTTTTGTAGCATGCTGTAAAAATATAAAATTCATTATTTCCTTCTCTTCCTTCCATTCTCCCTTCTTTCTGTCTTTTTAGCTCAGTGGCATGGAGCATGAGAGCACCTTTAATACTATCTGCTTACAATAAAGAATTAGAATTGCTGTGTAAGGAAATCCTGAATCTCCATATCAAAGAGGGAAGGCTGATAGCTTTAAGGAAATGTCAGTGTATCAGTGATGTACTTAAAAGAAGATCCAGTAGCACACCCGTGTCTAAGGTCCCAGTGGGCCTGATAAATGGCTGGAAAGTGTCACTCAAGCTGAGCACTGCAGCCAGCTGAGTCAAATGTCAGCGCTGTTAGTACTGTGCTGGAGCAGAGCATTCAGGGGAGTAGTGTTCAAGCATTGCTTAAGGCCATTTTGTACTAGGTGTGGAAACTGTGTGGGGAGTTGCTTTCACATCACTGAAAGTTATTCCTGTTGAATAAAAAAATTGTGGGGACTTCTGAAATCTTAAAGACATTCATAGAGTTTGGCTTGAACTGAAATAGAAAAAATTTTGCATCAGATAAGGTCGAAAAGTAGCGAAAGAGTGAAGTAGTCATGCCCCTAAAAGACCCAGTTATTTTTTCAGCCACAGATACTTGAAAGTTTGTTGCTGGCACTGCATATTTGGGAAGTTGTTCAAAGGGCACAGGAAGTGTAGTCTTCCAAAAGACAGGCTATGGGAATAGAAGGGAAGACAAGATTGCAAAGGAAACAAAATAGATTCATTGATGCTTCTATATGAAAGGGAACTGGAGAAAAACACAGGTGAAGACAAAAGATGGGCCAACAGGTGTAATGCAGGTAATAAAAATCACAGAATCACAGAACAGTTGGAGTTAGAAGGGATTTCTGGAGGTCATCTAGTCCAACTCCCTGCTTAAGCAGTTTCACTCAGAGCAGCTTGTAAAGGATTGCATCTAGGTGGGATTTGAAGAGCTCCAGTGAAGGAGACTCCACAATCTCTCTGGGCAACTTAATCCAGTACTCTGTCACCCTCAAAGAAAAGAATTTTTACCTCATATTCAAATGGAACTTCCTGTGTTTCAGTTTCTGTCCATTGCCCCTTGTCTTATTGCTGGGCACCGCTGAAAAGAGTCTGACACAATGCTTCTGACACCCACCTTTTAGATATTTGCATCCCTAATGCTCTTGAACAACTGAATTTAAATCAAAAAAGGCATAAATGCTGCTTAGTGGAGAAAACTGAATGATCAAGCTTAGAGGGTAGAGGTTAATGGGACACACTCTGGAGGCTGAGTAGCAAGTGGTCTGTCCTGGGGCCCGTCCTGTTTCAAACAATTTTAACAAAGACATGGCAGCAATGAGACCTTATTCATCCATTTTACAGAAAACTCCAGATTGAAAGGATGTCTGCCATTAGGGAAGACCTAGACAGGACATGGAAATGGACCAAAGGGAACCATAAGCAATTCAACAAGGACAATGCAGAGACTGCCTGACAGTGCTGCAGGTTGGGCACTGAGGGACTGGGAAGATGATCTGCACAAAAGGCCCTGGACCAGCAGGTTAAGACAACCAAAAGAAATAACAGTAATGCAGCCAGCAGATCAAACACATGGATTGTACCCACTACTCAGCAATCTTGAGACCACATTTGGGTGCTGCACCTGTTTTTATGTCGTCGGGTACAAGAAAGGCATTGAAACCAGGTTGAGTTCTGTGGAGATCACAAAGGCTGATGGGGCTGGAACACTTGCAGGTCATTTATACCTTGGTAACTTAACAAAAATACTCAGGGATGTATTGCATAACCAGGTATTCAACAGTCATAGTCACTGTAGAGCTTGGCAAGCAAGTGAGAAGCACCACTATTTTCAGACTCTCAGATGTTAAGATAATGAAAAACCTGGAAGATGAAGACATAAAGATAAAATTTTAGTCTGAGAATTCAAACTCACAGAAATAAAATATCTTTTACTCCAAGCAGTAAATTTTTTAAGATTCAGAATTTATAAACTGCTCTAGTCACTTTATAAAAAGAATCTCCTGCAGAGGACATGAAAATCTTCAGCAAATGATAGAGTATGGAGTGTGTCTGTGGAATGGCACTCATAGTGAGCAAAGGTTAGGAACAGGAGGAAAAATGTGTAGAAATTATATTATAGTGGAAATAGACTATATATATTGACATTATTTTTTTTCTCATCATGTTTCCTTCTTTCTTTGACTTAAATCATACTTTTTGGCTGCCTGTAGGTAAATTTGAAAACTCGTAAGTTCCTTTTTTCTCTCATGTCAGGGAAAAAAATTTCATCGGCTAACCTATCCTATTACAAAACCTGTGTCTGTCTTCAATGTCTTTCATAACTTTCACTTGGGCAAAGTTCAGAATCAATATTCTATCCTTGCATTTCTTCAGTTTTATTGGACGACCTTGAGTGTACAAGCTAACATTTTATTGTTAATTTTGTCTTTCACTTAGGTTCCATGTTTTTGTCCTGTCCTAATTCTGCTACCCTTTCAATTGCCTCTTCAAATTCTACTCAATGTACCCTCATAATTTTTGCAGTAGATCACTAAGACTTTCTACTGTAACCCTGGATTTCTTTCCATCCTCATTTTCACTTGAGACAATTCATCCAGTTCCTCTCCTTCTCTGGGCCTGACTCCCTGTGACTGAACTAAAATGCATACGTAGGGTCATATCAAAATTCCTAAATTTAATTTGAAAACACCTCTTCCTTGTTTCATGAATACTGTGAACACCATCAATGTTTTGTCAATCCAAAATTACTGTTTAGATGTTATGCATGATTTCTTCAGAGACTGCAATTTTTCTGCATATGATTAATAAAATGGGTATTTTCATTGTCACCTTTCTCATCTTCTTAGGCCTTTATTATCTCACTTTTCAACTTCTACTCTCTCTGCTGTTGCCCAAAAAGGTTTAACTGTGTCTAGAGCAACAGATTAATTATCAGCAGACAATCAGTGTCCTGCTATTTTTTTGACTTTCAGATGTTCAAACAAATGTATTAGTGAGATTTTAGTTTTAAATACTCAGAGAATTACTTCACTGACTTACATTGTGTCTCACTTCTGTCTCTTGCTATGATATCTACATAGACTGTTCCATGTTTATAATCACAAACACAGAGTATGATTTTAATTTACTATACTTTTCTATATTTTTATTTCCATACCATAGCCAGCTGTTAGCCTTCCCTTCATACTGAAATTGTAAGTTAATCCTTACACTGATTTTTTAGAAAATATCTGCATTATGACTAATGCAGTCAACATTTTTGTAGGATAAATAAGAAGTAATAGTACTATTGCTATTACTATTAATGACACTATTAGGGTCTATGGTAAAGATTTACAGAAGTGGAGATAAATAATTTTCAGAACAGATTACTACATTGTTGCTTTGTTTAAGAAGAGATTACAATGTGTTCTTTTCTTACACTCTCATAGAGCAGAAAAGAATTAGCTACATTTATCTTGAGCTCCTATCTACAAGCAACAGAAAGTGGAGAAAAAATAAAGAAGGAGGTGGGGAACAGGAAAAGGAAAGAGTTGGGAGATAAAAGGAGAGAGAGGATCAGAGAGAATGTATTTTGACAAGTTTTTCTAAGGTGTTTACGTCATTGCTAACTGCAGATTGATCCCTTACCTTTGATTACATTATTAATTCTGAGAAGATATGTGAACACAAAAGTTGAAAACCAAAAGTACCATCTTGAGTAATTTCTTCCTGAAGTTCATATCATTCTAGAAAAGATATTTTTTTTAATTTATGTTCTACTTCTCCAGCTCATAAGGAAAACAAAATAGCAATCTTCATTGAGAATTAATAACTCAATATGTTGAATTAAATCCATAAATTTTTACCCTCTGAATGCAGCACAAATGCCAATGTGTTTTCTAGATCAGTCAGAATATGTATTCATAGAGCATCCACAGTAGGCTTTCCAATGATAAATACTAGGGAGGATTTCTTTCTTTCTTTCAGGACTGTGTTGAAGATCCTCACTTTCTTATCCATCTGCAATCATTCCAGCATGAATGTCCTATGTCAGGATGGTGATTGCCAAAATATTTGCTGGTTGGCTCAGCCTGGAGTGTATTTAATAAAGGTGAAATCATGCATTGCAACATCCTTCATTGTGTTCACTGTAATTTAATGTGTAGATTCTCTTATGTTATTGTTTTTTTCCTGTGATCAAGTAGCTTGATATAGATTAAAGCTTTGTTGTTTAACAGTGGCATGTAACAGTGCCAAGGGAATGAAACTGAAAAAGAAGTATTTAGTTACAAAGACATTGCTGAAACTAAAATGCCCTTTTGTCAGGGGACATATTAGTAAATCAGTATATCTACTGCATGTCCTTCAGGGACAGACCAAGACATTTATGCTCTCCCAGGGATTATATGAATTCACTAAATAGTCTACCACTACATATGTAAATATGATTAAAATGAGGGGACAAAAAATAAATTAATACACAGGAAAAAATCACTGCAACCATAGCAATATAATAGGATTGGCTTTAACAGATCATAGTACAAATATATGCCAAAAAAAAACCCCAAACCCTGTTGCTAATGTGAAAAACACACTTGAAAAGTGACGTTAAAAATAAAGGAAATATAAACCCATCTTTTCTGACTCCTCGCTCTAACAGGATGATCTGTTTGTTTTGGTCCACAAACACCAGTCTCCCTGTGTATTGAAACACAAGACTGAGCTCCAGTGATGAAGTGAATGACTCTCCTTCACAACCTGCCACTAGCAGTTACAGAATGATAGTATCAAACTGTGGAGAAAATTGAACAGTACCTTATTTCCAAAGGAAGCACAACAACTGCACTGAGAAAGCCTCAGGTGTTCTTGGATGAAGTGGGTAAAGTAAGGACATGGTCTGGTTTACCTAGAAAGCTTCTGAGGGGTAACACTAACTCCAGTGAAGCAGAGGGTAGGGCATGCTCTGGGGAAGTCCTGTTGAATTATTGGGTCATTTGCATTGGGCTCTCTGAGTGACAAATACAGATGGATTTTGTTTGTCTGTACAGTGGAAGTTTCAAACACTACAGTGAGAGAATGAGGACAAGCTGGACTTTAACTCTGGTGTTGACACACTTATGGCCAGATAGCAGAAAGCTGACAGTGAGGTGTGAATCAGAGATGGTGATTTTACTGCTCTCCTGCAGCACATTCAGCTTTTTAGGGGAGGTATCTGATCACACTGTTGTTAGGGAGAGAACAGATCTCTTCTGTAAGAATGTGAAACAACTATTTTATTGTCTGTCCTTGATTTCAGGGGCTACTTTATTTTCAAAGCTGGGTTGTTTGCATGTGCTTCCATGCAGTTATACCAGTTACTTCTTTGTATTTTGGAGGAATTTAATTAAAAAAAATCAGTTAAAGAGCCTTCAACATGTGTACAGGCCTTTCTGTGTCACAAGAGAGGTTTATGCTTTTGAAATTTGAAAATGGAAAATTAAATCCACTTACCCTTTGCAAAGGGAAGCTACTATGGGAGATATTTAAGATGGCTAAATCATCTGGCCTTTTCAGTGGCTGTCATCAACAAAGGCATTAAGACTTCATTTGCAAGCTTTATCTTTAATGTAAAATGGCAGCAATTGATATTTAAAACTGCCTGGTACAATACCCTGTATGATACAAGCAGAAGCCACAAGAATCTCTTAGGTGGAATGAAAACTTATTTCTTTCAGCTGTCCAGAAATAAAAAGGTCTGGTAAAAGCAATACATGCATTTTCTTAGCTTGAATTTAAAAAAAACAGAGTTGCTAATGGGTTAGGTATTTTATATATTTTGATTATTTTGTGAGAGAAAAGGGAGTTGAACCAGATTAATTCTTGATTATTGTTTCTGGTTGCTCTTTGTCTTTGTCTTTATTTTCTTTTATACCACTAGATTTAAATCATTATCATTTCCAGCATGAGCTGTCAGTTGGGCCAAAGAAAAACCTAGGCATATGAGTTTTGTGTTTGCTTTATTATAAGCTTAATCTCATAATGATCAAGGTTTTGGTTAATACTTAACAAGTACAGGTAAGAAAATATTAATCAGTAATCATGCCTCATTAAATAAGGTAGTGATAGTTAAGCTATTGTGCAATTTTTTTCTCCTTATGTTAAAGAGAGAAATGCAGCTGTAAATGCTCTTTTTTTTTCCTTTTGTATTTGACTTGTGCATTCCTCTATTATTACCTGCTTTATCTTGATGTTTCATGTGTGTGCATGTGTCTGTGTGAACTACATTTACCTTCCATTTATTTGGAACATATAAATGATAACAGCAGCTGCTCAAGGAGAGCATTCCACTGCATCAATTAATGTTCCATGCTAAATAAGAAATTTACATTCTCCACACCAGTCTTGTTATAAAATAATTAATTTGATTCAAATACTAAATTAAGTATGGCAAGGAGGTTTTTGGAATAAAGTTAAGGAGGAAATAGACTGCAGCCTTGGGAAGCCTAGAGCATGTTTTGTACTGCACCTTGAAACAAACAGCTTTGACTAAAGAGTAAGTTAGTCTATCTCTTTGATGGCTGCATTACCAAGTCAAAGTCTTCAGGGCCTCGTGAGGGTTCAATGACAGAGAATATTGTAGTAGCTAGATGTAGGACACATAGAATTTAGGCTTTTTGATCAAGTTGTAATAAACAGCTTTAATTAACTGGGCTTCCCAGAGGGGATTAAAGAGCAGTGAAGAACTCTTTGTTTTATTATTTAAGATTCAAACTATTGCTTCCATTAAGCATATTCAGAGTTTATAGTTAGGATCCACTATGGGTTCATTGCAGCAGAGATTGCATATGCAGTATACCTGATATGTTTTCCTTCTTTGGCTTGGTAAAAATAAAACCTTTCAGGACCCATCTGTGTTTCAGAACAGCTATTAAGTAGTCATGCTCTTTTTTCCCTTCAGACACATCTGTTGACTCAGAAGTAAAGACAGGAGAAAAAGAAAAAGAAATAAGAAATTTATACTGGTGATATATTTATACTGTATTCCCACTCTGAAAACCATTTTAATTTGAATCTCTCTTCTATTAGGTAACCAACCATAAATGGCCATTGTTTTTGTGTGTGGAAGATAACCATTGGAGGAGTTCTGATAATTATTTAAGGTCTTAGAGGCATTGCATTCCTCCCCACAATTCTTTGTCAGGGATGGGTTGTATTCTACACTCCATTGCAACATGCATTGTTACTAGGTTACCTCACACTGGTTAAAGACAGGAGTCTGATTAGAAATCACCCCATGAGTCATTAGAGCAAACAAAATCCATAGTTCTCCCAATGAACACGTAAAAAGGAATGCAGTGGTTCTCCTTAGCTAATCAATGTTTTGGAACAGCATTACAAAATCATTCCTAGGGCTTAGCTCCCTGACTTGTAACCTCACTTTGCAAGTACACAAGTACTTAATTTTATGCATACTGACAACTAAATAACTTGAACTATTGTCCTGATGACAGCAATACCTTTTAAGAATTAGCAGCTGACCTCTGTATGGAAAAGAAAAAAAAACCCAAACCTTTTGACATCTTTTCATACATAAATATTTGATTGAGCTGTTTAAAAAGTATTTTCTTCAAGTTGTATACTGAAACTTGAAGCTTACTGGTAAATATAAACAAATACAGACTGAAACAGGGGATTCCAAGGTAGTCTGGCAGCTGTCAGTTGACTAGTATTGCTAGACAACCTTAAAGACTCCAACAACTTATTTTCAAACGTGAAATATGTTGCAGGGACTATTAGCTCCTTAAGGAGAATTTTGTGAAGATTTAGCAGAGAGTTGAAGTTCTCAGAAGTAAAATAAATAAATAAAACAAAAGAATAAACTTACTAACATATTCCAGGTCACCTTTCTTTAAAGACATAAATTCAATGTGAAAATTCAAAATCATGGAGACCTATTACTCCTACAGGAACGTTTCCAAACGCTAATAAGGAATACTCTCCCAGCAGAATTAGACTGCTCAAACACAACAATCAAAAGATGAGGTAGAGAGCAGAGGGAAAAACTTTAAGCAAAGGAGAAAAAAAAATTAGAAAGTTTCATTTTATAGTGACTCATAGAATTTAGAAAAAAAACAAACCAAAATTCATCCCTTGATGTTCCACAGTGCAGCTTGCTTTATGAGCAAGATTCTTGCAGTACAAGATGTGATTTTTTTCAACCTGTATGGAATTGTTTCTGTTTTAATTGTGAAACAACTCAATGGGACTAAACCTAGTTAACATATAAATAGATATAAAAAGAAAAACCAGGTCACAATAATATATGCATATTAAAAAAAAAAAAGGTGAAGTTAAGGTAACATTTTCCCTCTTAATATTATATTTTTTCTTTTGAACTGTGATTAACAGGGATTGGAACTCATTTAAACCTGCTCTCGTTGAAGCCAATGGCAAATCTCTTTCTGGCTCCAGGAGCAAAAAGCAAGGTGATAAGCAGGCAAAGACTCACTGAAGGAATGTGACACTTTGGCATTTCATTCTGAATAGTGTCGGTGTTTTCTTTGATACTGGAATTGCAGCATCAGAAAATCCACTTGCAATTTGTATTTTTAAATCACACTCTATAAGAAACAAACACTTTTCCCAAAGGAAATATAGCTGAGAAATGAGAGCAAAGTGGGACCAGGAAACAGAGATAAAGTGACTTGCTCAAAGTCTTGAAGCAAGGCAGTGGAAGAGCTGAGAAAGATCCTCCTGAGCAAGGATACCTGCTGAACAGCACAGCCTCCTTGTACCAGCAGTGACAGGTGACAATTGCTCATCTGTTCAAAACGGGGGTTGCCAAAAATATAGACTGAGACAAACAGTAATCCTGAAGAGGAAGCCGGCATGATGAAATATCAGTGATCAAAAAACTTATGCAGACAAAGACATTTGTAGTGGTCATGTTAGACAAGCTTGCTAAAGCAAGCAATGAGAAGGCTAATTTGCCTGAATTATTTAATATTAAGAGTATTCAGAGGTCTTTTTCAATCAAATTCTCCTGAATTTACTGGGCATTAACAAAATAGTTTAATAGAATTTTTCCTTTTGTCATTTATTTTTTTTATTTTTAGGGTTACAATATCTCTCTATATACTCCTTGAAAAAAGTCCTTCTAGAAATCTACAAACCTATAAAAAAATCAGTATATAATACATTAAGCAGTGTAATATTTTTAAAAGGTACACTCCTGTTCCAATTTGAATAGAGAAAAGAATTTTTAAATGGGTTGTATGATATAATAGAGAGAAAAAGTGAGTGGAGGACACTGCTTATAAAAATAAGAAAAAACAATGTAACTTGTTGCACTTATACATTTTATGGCATCCCTCATTTAAAAGAAAAAGCAAAACAAAAACACAAACACAAAACAAAACATTTAGCATTTCCTGGTTTTGTTTTGAAAAAGGCCCAAGATTTTCCCGATCCTGCAGTCCAAAAATGCATTTGTGACTAATTTTGTCACTTTCTTTGTCCAAGACAACTTTCTGTCAAATGCTTTCTTGTTGACTGGTGGAAGAAAAGAGGAAGGGACGTGTTCCTGAAGGCTGCAAGCCCTGTGAGAGATGTTCCCCAGGAACATGAATACTCTTCAGACTCCCCTGACTCCCCTGCCACAAGTTGTCACATGCCTTTCCCTGTTCCTCTCATCCTTGGGGTCTAGGTCTCTGAGCCCACAGCCTGGTTTCCATGAAGATTCTCTGTGCAGCCAGGGCTTAAACTTCTGAGAAGGCTGATAAGTTTTGATTAAACACTGCAAGAAAATCTGCAGGGTGGAGCAAGGAAGGGTTAAGATAGTGAGAGTGGTAGACAGGGGTCTGAAAATTGAAAAAGGGACAGTTCTCAAGCCAAGGATTCAACAGGAAAAATGCTACCAGAAAATATTCGTAGCACTAAAGAACTAAAACAGATCTCAAAACTGCAACTCAGAAACACTGAGGACGTGTTGATGCTGACCCATCCCTACCTGAGAGACAACTTCCTAGAGAGCAAGTACTTTTTGTGTGCTATAATGGATTTAGGGAGACATTACTGTTTAGCCTAGTAGCTCATTCTTCCTTAACCTCTACCACCTGTATCACCCATTAAATAATTACTTCATACTTTGAAGCTCAGTGACTCTTGTTTTCAAAATGTCTGCAAGCAGTAAAAGCTGCCTGAATGAACTGCCCCAAACAGAAAGGGGCAGAAGAAAGACTTTTTCTCATATATTCTACCGATGTGTGAGGAGACCTTACTATTAGTAGCATAATTTGTCTGTTAGCCCCCTGTGTCTGCCGTGGTAGGAAATTGTTCCCACTACAGAGCAGCTGCAGTGCTGCACGTGGAATGGAAATCCCATCTAGAAAGAGCAAGAGACCAACAGGACTGATTAAATTTCCGTTTCTCCTTCATCCTCCTCCCTGCAGATCCATGTATAGGGCAGTTTTTGGCACAAAACTGGAAAGAGGTCAGGGTCACTATGGAGTGCAACACCCGTGAAGTCCCACTGACGACTCGAAAACGAAATGCCACTGATGATCAGTGAAACATGATCATGTTTTTTAAGAGAAACTTCAGGAAACCATGTCCCATGTGTTGCACAGGACTGATGTTTACTGTTCTCTTAGATGACGATTGTCATTTATTGTGAGTTTAGTCAGCAATCAGAAACAGGGCCACTGCCTGGACTGAGGTTTCTACATTCTAATACTGCACAAGTGATATAGGTGTGGTCTGATGTTTTGCAAGATTTTTGTGGACACAGTGGATACAAGTGTCAGTCAAGTCACCTGAACTCACTAAATTAAGTTTGACATTGGGATTCCATAGATTTAAATGAGTTTTACAAAAATAACTCTGTGGCATATTGAAAATAATGGATTTAAATAGTTTCTTACTTTGAAGGGAAAGCTGTTGAGGCAGACCTTATCTCCCAAATATGGCTTGAGAATTACGAATAAAAAATATTAATCCACAGATTGGTTATGTATCATTTAAAAACTTCTTTAAAATGTTTTAGGTACATTTTTTTGAGGATTTTTGCTGAGGCTTGACCACTGGCGGTGAGAACATTATAGTGGTACTTCAACAAGTATTAAGAACCCACATGGAAAGTAAAGACTTTTGTCACATTTCTGATTCATCTCAGTGAAAAACTTGCGTTTACTTATTGTATTAAGGACAGCAATCAGGGAATATGCTTCTCTGATTGTTGTGTTAATTATAACCCAAATCCAACTGACAAAAGTACTGTTATTGTTTCTATAAATTGTATTATTATTTTAAAAGAAAATCAGAAATCGCCAATATTTTCAGAGGAAGAGAAAGAAGTCTTTATATAGTCATGTAGTGGTAAAGTCAATACTGGAGTTAAACAAACACTAATATTGATAATATATAAGTATCATAATATGAAATAAAAAATTACTTCTCACACGCCTCTTTCTATCCACATGCCTTCCTTTGGCAACATAAACACATAATTTCTGTAACACACTAAAGAAAGTGTGAATAGCAAGATATCAGAATAAATATCTGTCAATAACAGAAAGATGAAAATTGTTTTAAGAAGAGTATTAAAAGGTATTTAAAGTATTTACCACTTCATCATCCCACTCCTAATGTAATTGAGAGCTGGGATAGTACAGCATGTATTAAACAGTTATTTCAGGCAAAATAATACCTAGTAATTAAGCAATTTCTAAAAAAATCTTTTCATAAAGATGTTTTTCCAAGGTATTAATGGCTGTTTAAAAAAACCCAACATGCTGAACGTGTTTATAAATTAAAAATGTAAAGTGTTTTGAGATGAATAATACATTGATATCGCTAAAGGAATTAGCTTATTTTGCTTGTATAACTGATTTGTGTCCAAACTGGTGAAATCATTAATTATTTCACACTAAGTTCCATACAATTTTAGGAATTACGAGATATGACTGATAGTTTGACAAATTTAGTGATCTCTAGTTTCTTGTCAAATTTTTTTAATTACCTCTAGTAAAATAAAATAAAATAAAATAAAACAAAACAAAACAAAATAAAATAGATATTTAGGGGGATATTTAGGAATAATTTTATTGTTTTTCATGTCATAAACAAAAATTTCGAGGCACAATATTCAGTGGAACCTTTTGCACATATAAGATGAGTTTGTGACTTCGGAGGTAATGTGAAATATACAGATGTGAAACACAAACAGCAACACTGAAGACTATATAACATTTTACATTAAATTCTGATTGCAGTAAAGTCTAGTGCTATAAAAGTGAATGAAAGAGTACATGTAAGTGTGTTTTTTCCTTCTAAATATGTAATAAAAGAAGCAGGTGTTTGGTTCCACATTGGTTTTTTGTTTTGTTTTGTTTTGCTTTGTTGGTGGTGGTGGTGGTTTGGTTTGGTTTGGTTTGGTTTTTGTTAGTAGATAGTGCAATATAAATTTATGGAAGTAGGATTAATTTATTAAAAAAGGCATAGAATCATAGAATATCTGGAGTTGGAAGGGACTCACAAAGATCATCAAGACTAACTCTTAGCCCTGCACAGGACTGCTGAAGACAGACAAAGAATGCATTAAACATCTCTGCCCTGTCTCTGTCCCTGTTTGTGAGGTGACCACCCTCATCCTGTTATTTCTACAGGATGATGTTATTTCTACACCTGATGTTATTTCTACACTGCCTTTTTCTGTTAATATATTTTAAAAATGTCTTTTTATTGTTCGCCACATTTCTGGCCATCTTCAACTCCAGTTGAACCTTGACCACACAAATTTTCTCCCTGCAGCCAGAAGTAGCATCTTTCAGTTCTTCCCATGTCACCTGACCTAGTTTCCACTCAGCAGATGACTTCCTTTTTTGCCTTATCTCCAAGAGAAGATTCCTGTTCAGCCAAGATGGCCTTCTGCCTCACCTGTTTGACTCCCGATGTTTGGGAATTGTCTGCTCCTATGCCCTTAGGACATGATATTTGAAAAGTGACCAGCACTGATGGACCTCATCACCTGCAAAAACATTTTCCCAGGGGGCCTTCCTAGTTCCCTGAGCAGCCTGAAGTCTGCTCTCCTCATATCCAGTGTTGAGGTTTTTTGTCCCAGTTGATTTCTGACAAATTGAAGCCTCCCATAAGGACAAGGGCAGTTGACTTGGAAGTGTCCCTTAGTTCCTCAAAGTCTGGACTAGTTAGAGATTATTTATTTTTAAGTTATTTTTTCACAGATCAACAACTATGAATAGACTTTTTTTTCTTTGTCAGCCTGGAATAATATATAATTTAATTTAACTGAGAAATTTCTAGGAAAAATATAGCAGTTTATAGAGAATAACCATTTTTATTAAACTAGTCCAATGTATTTAATAAAGCTGATCAATCTGTATTTGGAAATTGGTTATATCTGATAATAGTACCTAATAAGAGACCACAGCCTAAACTATGTGATATTTCAAAATTAAGTGCTTTTATAAGTTTGAAAATTAGATAAAGGCAAAACTAAAAACTCAGACAGACTTATACATGTTCATGAAGAAGAAAATAAAACAAAACTTTTATTTTAGGTAATCTACTGCCTGGAAAAAGTGACATAATGAGTGAAGAGTTACAAGGACCTGCCAAAATGAAAAGCAGGAGTATCTGAGCCTCTCTCTTTGCATACCTGGTAGGTTTCAAATGGCACTTTCCATCCTTTGCTCCAGATCCAGAGTTTAGCAGTCATCTTGAGAAGGTTCCTTAAGAGCAAGTCTTTGTCAGCCTGTACAGAAGACTCTTCTATACAGAAGAGTCCTCTCTGGAGGATATTTACTTGTATGACTCATCAGAGCACTCACTGGATCTAAATGTGCTTAGGAAAGATTTAGCAAAGACAATAACGAGCAGAAAGATGTCTAGGGAACCTTCTGGTAACAAAAGATGACACCTTGGTTACTTTCTAAATGTAGGGGACTAGTAAACATGGGCTTTGTTACTGAAGCCCACTGAAATCCTGTTTGAAAAGATTTATCTTCATTATTTTAATCTTCTTTGAGAGCTTTTTCTACCCTTTCAAGAAGTTATTCCTGCTGTGAAACAATTTTGAAAGCTTATATGTCAATAGCTGACTTTCACACACACACACATTTGCTAAGTTTGGTCTGGGAAACGAAAAACAGACAGAAGGATTAGTCCCAGGGATAATCTACAATATCTCTAATGTTATGGAAAAATGAAAGCAGGTCGTTGCATTTCAGATGACTGTCGTTGACCCTTGACAGAGAATGCTTGATTACAACCTTACACACAAAGGAGTTTTAGTTTGGAACAACAAATTAATAAGTGTTCATCTACTGCAATGAAGGGGTTGCTGATGCTTTTTCATTCTGTATTTCTGATTCAAATAGTCTTAATCTACTAAATTACTTCCTAATAAAGCTTGTAGATTACCAAATGGACTCGAGGGATCATTATCCCTTATTTATGCCATAACCCTCACAGATGCCATCCTCTTCATTCTTCAATAACAATTCAACAAGATCATCAAACTAACATGTTTAATAAAATTGAATTCTACTAAAGGACTTTGAAAAGATTTAGTAGAACTTCATGTTTTGGTAATTATTCTATAATGAGGCAAAGAGTACACAAGCTGTGCTTTACCACTTTAGAGCATCTATTGTGTATATTAGAATATGTGTTTGTTTAAATGGTCTATAACTCCACAGTTTTATCTGTTAACTGAAAATTAGCCTCGTGGTTAATTTGTATTTTTTTGATCTGATGTCCCATGGAGAAGAGTTTTTTCATCTACAAGTTTCAGAAATGAAATGTTAAAGACTTTATTTTGCCTTTGATGAAAAAAAAGCACTGCAATTTGAAAGAAAATTATTCTCATTATTTAAGTCCAATATGCATTTATACTTTATTATATAATCCATTTCTTTCAATCAACTTGCTATTTAATCCATCTGTTCTCTCTTTCTGATGAACTATGTTAGTTGAATAATTATAAAGAAAGGGAGCTCAGAAAAAGAATCTTGAAGAAAATCATACAATTATAAGAGATGAACATAATGCTCTGTCATCAGAATGTATATCAGGTTTCTAAAGGGGAATGGAAATACCTCTACGAAAAAAAGAAAAAGGAGAGATTTTATTTTTAGTCTGTTCTTGCTGTTTCTCTGGTTTATGCTTTTAGATTGTGAAGGAAAAGAATATTTATGTAAAAGTGTCTTAAAGGATTTTAAGATACCTTGCAAAATACATAAATGAACGAGGGAAAACCAAGGGTTTTTTCCTTGTTATTATTTTTTTTCTCTTTTTTAATTTTGAAACAACTTTAATTCTATTCTTTAAGGAGGAATAAGTTTTCACCCACATGCAGTGTCTGAGACATGCAGGATCTACATCGTTAGAAAGAAGAACAGCTCTAGATCGTGTTCTTGTTGAATTTTTAAAGACTCTGTCCAGGTAAGTGTGCTGACTAAGTGGGAGCTGGATTTTTAAGGAATATGAACAAACAAAGTAAGTCTATATTTTTCCAGAAAGACAGAACTTTAAGGCTTTGAGGACAAAAGAATGTTGGAGAGAGCTGAGCAGGATAGAAAAATGGTGGTTCATTCTTTCATTGTTATATTAGGAGTCTGGAGAACCACAGAAGATGGAAACTAATTAGAAAGGGAAGAGAGTCCTTGTGATGTAGTAGGGGTCTCAAATATTTCTCAAAAGAGGGAGATGGATAAAAATGGATACAAATGAGAATACTTGTTTTATTTGGTTCTATTTCTTTTATCATATTCAGAAACACTTATGTTAGCATCTTTGGGAAGTAAATAATCCATTTTGTTTCAACTGCCACAAATCCTCAGAAGAAAAATTGTGAATTCAGATTTGTCATTAGGAAGGTGCTATAAAAAGTTTCCAGAAGGTTTGCAGTGTGTCTGTGTGTCTGTACATCTGTTGATGTGTGTGACCTGTGCCTTTAAAAACAGTAATAAAGCCCATTTCCATGATGATAAGCCCAAGAAAAAAATGACAGACCAAAAATTAAAAAGTGCTGTGTCTTTATTCAGTCCTAGAAAAGCCTTCAGAAACATGGTTATGAGGAAATCTATATACAGCAGTGTAGTGATGTTGTGTTAAGGACCTCTACCCAGGCTGTGACCCAGGGCTCTCCAACTGTGCCTGCAAATAATGCTGAACAAATTACACTTGCAACCATGTTGTGTTGTCCAGACATTATCAATAAAACAAGTGCTGTTTCAAATACTGGATGAATTCTCCAAGGCAGCTGTTTCCAGTGGCAGATACTTAAAAAATGAAATGAGCAATATCAAAAAATGAAGACATTTCTAATACAGAAAGCCAGAATTTTAATGAAATTTAAGTAGCAAATATCTTTCTTTAAGATGATAATTTTGCTCTAATATTAAAAAAATAAACAAATAACACATTAAAAATCTGATGCATTTGAAGGTGTTTTCACAGAAAATACTAAGGAAGTGAATAACTGAATAACATAGTAAAAACAGTTCTTTTGTCTTATCACTGCTGCATTAAGATATTTCATTCTTTCTTATACTGTAAGACAAATAATGATACAGGAAAACAGGTAATTCCAGCTTGGATTTATGACATAAAGCACATATTTTGCTCTCTGGGAATCCATATGCAAGCTGTATAACTTTATTCTGTTTGCAGTCAACAATTAATAAGAAGATTACAGCCAGGACTTGGAAGAGCACAGAGAGCGTTAAGTGAGGCAATTAGTAAAATGATAACAAATTATAATATCTTTGTAATGAAGGCATCTTTTCCATATATCACATATCACACACTGAAGTGTAAATTGAGGAAATCAGAGCCATCAGGATGAAGCTTTGGCTCTAAACTACTTCTTATGATAAATGTCATCTCTAATAATCACCTACTGTTTTTCTTCTCCCTGCAACTACTGGATATTCTCCCTCCCCTTGCTCCCTTCTTTTTCCTTAGTTCAAAACATTGCTGTAGCACAGCATGCAGGTATGAAGGCTGACTGAAAAAGAGGCACCCTGCCCAGTCACTTCCACCCTGTCTGCGCATTCAGAGCCGTTTCACATCCTGTAGCAGTGTCATTGCCTGCCTGTACTTGCAGCAGAGATATCATTGTGTGATTAAAGATGGGTTGCCTTTGTCAATAGGACAGCAATTTCTTTTTCAGAAGTAGATCCCCAGTCAGGTTGCTTTCTCAGCTGATGGCCACATCCTCATCATTTTCTCCTTCTGTTGCTGTGTTTCTGCATTTGCTATTTGAGAACAAAATTGTGCTTAATGAATGTGGCAGAAGTGTGTTCACCTCACATTTATGGATTGCAAGTTTTTTTTTTTGGCACAGCTGCTCTTAATGTACCACAAGAGCCTGGTGAGAAGTAATATAAGACTAGCTGTTATGACAGTCATTATAATTATTAAGGGTTTCATTTGCAGTTCTTTGTTTTAAGGAAACCAAACAAAAAACCCTACAATACAGAAAGCAAATGTGCAGGAAGAAAATTCTGAAATATTTAAAAGTAAGATTGTTTCATGAACTCAAATATACTGTATATATCACTTGAGGTGATTTTAAAAAAAGGCATGTACAGCTTAATTGCTGCATAGTGTACAAAACTATTTCTGCCACTATTTGTAAGTGAATTACAGGAACTCAGTTTAACATATCTATTGTTTCACTCCACAGATCTGTTCTAGAAATGCCACTGAGCTGAAATTCAGGAAGAGAAGACAAAGCCTTGTACGTGGACCAAGAAACATTTCACTTCTTGGGAACACCAAAGTGTACCCCAGATTTGCATTTTTGCACTCCCATCCTACAATAATCTCCAAAGAGTTGTAAGTTATCTACTCCTTTTCCATGCTGGTGAAGTCTTGTGAGATGAGTTCCTTAGTAGAAAATCCAATTAATTCACAGGAGAATTGACCCACCTGACACCAGAAATTCTTTTTGATTTCGGAGCGGATTGGAGCACAAAAATAAATCTTAGAAAGAGGTCGGTTTCTTTTATATTCCTTTCTTCTTAGAACCACTTTCTGAGCATTTCTATGTCAATAGAAGAAAAATATTTCTAGTTTAAGCTGTAGTTAAAATATCTATTATTGTTGTTATTCAAGACTTCTTCATAGTATAATGAACAATATTTCAGTGATTAAAAGGAATAATGAACAATTACCAAGAACTGAAAAACATTTCTTTAGCTGAAAAGCTCTTTGCTGAAATTATTTTCTGAAAGTACAAATTATCATGTTTGTTAAAAGATGTGCTAACTCCCAATAACTAAAGGAATAACATTGTTGAGATAATGTTCAGATACATCATTGAGATTATAATTTTAGCTCTGTCAAGATAAAGAAAACACTTATGATTTGGTTAGGCTTGTATTTAAAAATAAGGCTAACTTGTTTTTCGGTGCTATCCATTATAAAAAAGAGAATGATTCCCTAGTTTGGTGGGCTATTTAGATTTGACAGAGTACATAAAAGAAATCTGAGAAACAGTGGGAGAAATTTATTTCATGTTAAGAAGCAGGCAAGTAACAATAAACTTTGCCTAAATGCAGTAATTTTTTTTTACTCTTACTCTGATCAATATAAATCTGTAGAACTGGCCTCACTTGGAAATGCCAAGTCATGGTCTGAGAAAGGAGATATATCCCACATCTCCATATGGGCCTGTGCAAAATGGACAGATGCCAATGGCAAACTTTTAGTAGGGTTTTCAAATTACCTGGCATTTCCATAAAGGCAGGGGAATTTAAGAAAAATCCTGTTGTTAAATATTGTTTAACATATTATTCAACATATCACTAGATCAAACCCAACACACACTAATAAAAATACTCCACTCTCCAAAAGCACATCTAACAAGAGGAGGTGTGTGAAAAGCACAAGAATGTGAAATCCTATTGGAAAACATGGTTTCTTAGGCAAGACTTATTTAAAAGTATTTGTCTCTCCAGAAGTGCTTTGGAAATCCAGTCTCCAAAGAAACTTTTATGGGAGTGATGAAACAACCTCAACTCATACATGTCTGAAATGGCTTATTTAATTGCTTATTTCAACACCTGGATGATGTGCCATTCCCAAGAAAATTAATTTCAGCTGTCCACTTGAGACCACAGCATGTGATTGCTGCCTCTGGATCCTTTGCTGTGTAACTCCAGGTGAAAAATGATGCCAAACCTGAATAAAGAGTCATCAGAAGAGTCTGTACCCAGAAGTACCTGTATTTTTTGCTAGAACATCACATGGAATGTTTTACTCTGTTTAAAGATTTTCCTCTTATCCTTTGTCACGTTTACCTAATGATCAGTCTGATATGAATTGCATTTATAACTTGTAGTATAAAATTGTATCAAAATATATTGTTAGCTCATTGTTTCTGTGTGTCTTTAGTGTGCAACTAGATGCATTTTCAGTGCATCTGTCAGAAAAGCATCCCCACCCCACTCTACATCCCCGGATTTTGTATCTGCGTACTGTTTCTAGATTGTTCCTTAGTCTTTGAACCAACCCTTCCCCCAAAAGTGTCTGTGTTGGCATAACCATTTACTTCTGTTAGGACAATGACAAAATACAATATCAGTAATATCTCTGGTTTTTTTCTTTATTATATATTTCCTAACAGTGTGATACAGTGTGATTATTGTTGTTGGAAAAAAAAAACATGTTGTAATTAAGGAAAGAAGAAGAGTTAAGGTTTTTCAATCTTTTTGGAGTAGATCAGGTTTTTCTGAAGGCCTGATAGTGATTTATGGCTGATACATTTAGGGCAGGATAAATTTCTTGTAATTCAACTCCTTTGTGCTCTCACAGTATGAAATACACTACTGCAGATTAGTTTCCCTTGCTTTCTTTTTGTCCTTATATTACTTTCAAAGGATGTTGCATGTGGAGAAAACAACCAGTATCTGAATAAAATCCATCATCAAGCATAACATGACGTTACAAAGCACTTAAAAAAATATTTCAAAATATTTGCAATCTGTATAGAGAGAAGAGGTGTGATTCCCACCCCCTGTCCCTGATGGTTAACCTTCTGCCCAAGGCAGGTTATACCCACTCTTGTTCTCAGCTGAGAATACTGAATGCCACCTGTGCTGAAGGCACAGTCAGATGTGTTACGATGCCTGTGTCTGGATTAAGTGTTGTCCCTTCCAATGGTATGTGTTCCTTATGTCAGCATTAAGAAAAGCAATACAGCACTTAATGGCAGGAAAATGAATAAGAGAAAAAAGGAAAGTAAATCATATTTTGCCAGAGGTTAATGGAATTAAATATAATCCAGAAATTTTTCTTTAAAGCTGCACAGTGTGTTACAAGAAAAATCAAAAAAAATATCTTTTTATACTTATTTGGAGTGATAACTCTAATTGTTCTCCTTAACACTATATGAAATATTAACTTATTCCATTTTAAATTCCACTAGTTGATGCGTAAAGCTAGAGAAGATCTAATTTCACATGCTAACCTCCCTGTATAGAAGAGAAAATTAGAGGAACATAGAAATCGAGTTGTAATCAAAATATTCTGTATATATTTTCTCTATCCTTTTTTGAAACCATTTGTTAATAACAGAGACAAAAGAATAAAGCATGTTGTACAATTTTTATTTCCTATCAGAAGTTATTAATTGTTTTTGGCACCGCAGAATTCTACACAAAGAAATGGCTTTGCCTTCTTCACTCAAAGGAAGTATATAACAAGGAGAAAACTGACAAGGAGAAAACTGGCTTGTAACCAAAGCCCCTGAACTTGTCTCTCCTATATAATTTCCACGAAGTAAGCATCAATTGCAGTATTTCTGACCTCCTTCATGGGATATGACTCATGCTTCATCAAGACCCAAATTCATCCTTTGAAACTACTGAAGCTACTTATTAGATTTCGAATTAGTCTTCCTCAGTACAAAGGGTGGAGAAGGACATCCTCTCCCAGCTGCAGCTGTGCTGACTGATGCTGAGAGAAGAGGTGTCACCTCACGCCCATCTGATCTTTCCCACCTCACTGCTGGAAGTAACCACCCTTTCCCTTTCCATCAGCCAGATGAGCTTGTCCAATCATCTCCTTCGCCATTTCCACCAAAACTGGCTGGGAAGGGTGTTTAAATACTTCACAGAATCACAGAATCTGCCAAATTGGAAGGAACCCACAAGGATCATCAAGTCCAGTTCATGGCCCTGTAAAGGATGATTCCAAAGAGTCACACCATGTGCCTGAGGGTATTGTCCAAATGCTTCTTGTCAAATGGAACTCTGTTCCCACTTCCCTGGGGAGCCTGTTCCAGTGCCCAGCCACGCTCTGGGTGAAGAACCTTTTTCTAATATCCAACCTAAACCTCCCCTGACACAATTTCAGGCCATTCCCTCGGGTTCTGTTACTGGTCACCACAAAGAAGAGATCAGTGTCTACCCTTCCTCTTCCTTTTTAAGCATCTCCATCACAGCTGAAGCAGGGTAGGAAGTGCAGAAAGGGCACTGAACCCAGAGGAGAATGTCAAACCTGAGGCGTGTCAGACAGCAACTCTTCAGCCTCCATGCTGCAGATTCAGGGAGATATCTCTGCTGCAGGACTGTGTTAGGATGTATTCCCAGACTATATGGGAAGTGAGAGAAGTAAAAGGTACCCTTTTTTACCCATGTACTGTGTACCCTTCCTCTTTGATGCTCTGGCTTAGGAAGATCTCCACCCTAGAAGAGATTCCTCACCTTACCCCACATTACCCCCATTGCTGTTTAGATGCAATGATTTGTGGACTGAGTGGAAAACCACCTTTTTAGGATGGTGTGAGTATAGTTTTCTCTGGCTTACACTGCTCTTGAATTTGCTGAGAGCCCTGACCAAAAGCAGTGGACCTTTCCCCTTTAGTCACTGACTCTACAGCACCTATATGAGTTATCAGCAAGAGATCAGATGAGTTAATCTCACAGACTGCAAATTTGAAAGTAAATATCTTTTTTTTTCTTTTTTTTTTATATAAGAAATTTAATGGAACTGATCCTACATCTTGAATCCTGCTTTGGAGAACAGTCAGAGACTAAAATATATGATAGGGATGAACGGATAGAAGTGTCTCTTTCAGTCACAGGCTGGTCTTACATCTGCTTGTACTAGCAGTGTTACTGCACTCCAGCTTATCATTTGAAGGGTTGTGATTAGTGCACTTCAATCAATGTGGGAATAAACGTTTGAGATGCTTGCTCTCTGAGTCACTCCTGCAAAACCAGTCACTATTAAGATCTTAAAAAGATTTGCTGAAAGATTTCTTGCCTGTAATAATAAAAAAATGTGAAAAGTATCAAGCACAGAAACAAAAGTTTCAGTAGAGAACTGCTGTGAGAATGAATCAGAGTGTGAAGTGAAACATCCTCAAACCTGTAGCAGATATGTGATAAGTCATTAAGGCAGAGAACCTTAATGTGAAAGGCAGAAGTTGTTTCCACAACAAAGAATGGGCTCTAAACTGTAAGCAACAGCATCTGTTGGCTTATAACAGCAATGATTATCCATACTCTAAGTGTCTGACTACATGTAAGGTGACATCAAAGATAATTTTCATTTGTATCAAAATCAATGATAATTCTTGTTCAGAAGCATCTTACTCGACTGACTGCAAATATAAGTGAGCTGTCATAGCACACTGATTGGTAGTACTGATTAGTACTATAGTATGCTTTAACTAATCCAGCCAGCAGGTCAGATTATTAATCAGCTGATCATTCAATTCTGAGTTACATTAAATTATGCTTGTAAAATTCTGGTGAAAATCCAGATTCCTGGTCAAAAGTCATATTTCCAGAACACTTTTTTATATACTGCAGTGTATAAAGGCATCAGGGACACTGAAAGGTTGAGAGCAGGAACAGTGTTCTTTACAGGGATTTTTGTGTCTGGATCAGAATTTATTAATGTATCTAAAAATGAAAGTTTGAAAAAATCCACGGTCAAAAGCAGAACTGTAAACTCTCAGATGACTGGGACTGTCAACTTTCAGGATTTTCTCTCAATGATTCAAATAACTATGCAAGTTTGAAAATAAATATGTTGTATTACTGAGATGGGACTGGTGTGAAAACATTTAAATCATGGGAATACTTTGGAAAAAAATGCACTAAGACACTTTCAGTGCGTCTTATCCTTTATATTGTATGCAATTTGATTATTTTTAGCTGCAAATCTAATATTTATACTCATGTTTTACAGAAGGAAATTTGTGATCTCTCCTTTACATTTTTTTAAGAAACTCTGAAAAAATCATAGGCAATAATTTCCTGTATTTGCTCAATTCATATAATCCATACAAATAATTTTATATATATTAATGTAATTTAACTGGGTATACATTTGGACAATAGTTTATTGCTAACAAAATGTAACTTTATGTTTTAAAGGAAAAATATAGAAGACATGGCTCTCTAATACTCTTTTAGGAGAGAATTACTTTAAAATTGTAACCTTGGTAGTCATGTTGTACAAAGTAATTATAATGGAGTTTCATCTTTTGTATTTCTATCCACCTCTCTGTTCGTTCCTGTACTTACTGCCAGAATTGAGCAGGAAAATGCAGTACTAAGTTCAAGCCTGACCTACAAATCAGGTAAAAAAAAAAAGTGCTGGATGAGCTTCTGGGTAAGACTAAGTTGTGGCTAAAAGCAGCAGCATTTATTTATTATTAATCTGATCAGATTTCATCCTTGCTTTCATTCATTTTACTTTCAACAGAATAAAAAAATACAATAGAGGACAGGGACACCACTCCAAGGCAAACCAACAGGTTTTCTTCAGAGACATTCTTCAGGAGCAAGAATACAAAGGGGAATTTAAAACACAGAAATCACCCTTACAAGTTGTCATAGGTAAAGGGAATTTTTTAGGCTGCAAGTCAATTTTCTGGGCAAGCCTTGTTTATTCACCTGAACATAGGGATAAACAGAATGTTTTATAAAACTAAAGTATGTAAGCACAGTCTAATAATAAATTCTCAGTTGAACCGTAACAATAGTTAACTTTTAAAATTCATGTATTGTATGAACTTAAGAACCAAATTGTCTTCAAATCAGCAGATGTAATATATCTAAGTCCAAGATACATGAGATTATTTGAGCATATGCATATATACCAAAAAAAAGGAATGTTCTACTGGAATGCCATGACCAAAAGAATGGATGAGAAAATGGGTACCCAAACAACCAGCATCTCCTCTCAGCACTTGTTCTATATACCAGGCTTTGGAAGAATGGAAGATGTGCATTTTATTATAAATGTGGATGATTGCCTCAGTTTGTATGACTTCAAATGGTTTCAACATTCACTTATGTAAGTTGAGGATCAGACATATAAAAAATAAATTAATTAAGCAATAAGGCCTTGTACACACTTCATGATAATTTCAATAACTTCAAAAATTGGTAATATCTTATATGTTCATGAAATCCACAGGAGTTAACAATAACACCTGCTTTCCTCTTTCAGCAATTTTCCTGTGTACCCCTAGCTGTACAGCTGAGCTGTATATATCTGGGGTAGATAAAAGAGGTGGACAGAATGGCAGCTCCACCTTCACCAGCTTCTGTTCTGTCTATGCAACTGATCTGAAAAAATCCATTTTTTTTAATTATTATTTTAAAAGCCTGAAAAAATAGCTTCATTTAAATCAATGTATATTTTGCTACTGATTTCAATGAGTTGGATTTTCAGCGATACCAACATACACTCAAACATGTGAATGATACATTTATGTTAAACCCTTCATTCAAAATGAAAGAACTGAGACTACAACTCTATGTCCCCAGTTATAAAAATATATATGACAAAGACTTGAAATAGCTCAGTTCAGCAAATTTCCTGGTACTGAACTCTGCCTATTGTTAAGATAGGCAGAGTTATTAAGATTTTAATTATTAAGATTTATGGATAAATAAATAATTCTTTCTTTGCTCAAAATTATTTCATTTTAAAATGAGTGGGAATATGTTGTCTTTCTTTTGCTGATTACACTGAGGAAATTAAATATATATTAATTGGGATTATCATAATGATTACTCTATTGATGAAGTAATATTCAGGGAACTGTCTTAACCAATAAGCATTTGGAAATGCCGTGAACACTCTTTATTTCAAATCAGAAAAAATTACACTTTTTCCCCCCATTAATTTGGAAGATAAAAGTTTCTTTATTGTAAACAAGGAATTTAAAACTAAAATAATTTTATATTCTCAGGTCGTAAGGACTGTGTCAGCGTGAGATTAATGACAAATCTGGAATTCGACTTCCTTATTTACAATAAAAAACTGTTTCAGAGTTATATGAAATATATGTTATAGACAAACTCTAGTGAAAAAGGAAAAAATTTCATCGACTTCAGATAGAAGCCCTGTCAAAGCATTGCTTCTAAATCTTCTATGCCCCTCCTGCACTTCCAAAATTGCTATGAACCCCCACTGTAAATGTCATTTCCTATGTATGCACCTTCCCAAATGTTCATACAGTAATTTTGGTTTTATACTACCACATTATACTTTAATGAAAGTTTACTTTTCAAATTATTTTATAATCAGAGTGGCAAAGCTTACAGTGAAATACGCTGCATCAGCTCTTTTGGTGCTTGATACACATCTTCGTAAATGCAACTGTCAGCTTTCAGGTGATAGCTTCTTGGAGTTTAATGTCACCATCGAATTATAAAAAAAAAAGGGAATGGAGATAAGCTTAGACAGTTTGGAACCATTATTTGCTCAGCAAGTTTGCATCAAACACAGAATAAGACTATCATAAAACCAAAGCTGTATCTCTTTAGTAGTGAGACCTTGCATTTGACCTAAATTCCACTTGTCACAAAAAGCTGTGCACAGAATGTTAATAAAGGGAATATGAGACTCATTTTTCTACTGAGTTGAAGCCTCAGTGAAGTGGAGGTTTGCCTGGTTTCACTGTAAATACCTGGTCTGTACTCACAACTGGTGAACCTTCTATAAATTAAGCAAGCAAACAAAAGTTGATGCCACTTAATTTCCATGTCACTGCTACTACCATTAGTACAGAAGAAGATAAGCAAGGGAATCTACTGTAAGCAAAGTTACTGCTTCAATTTTAAATATTCCAGGATGTTTCAGTCTCCTAAAGTCTCAGCTACTGCTACCATAATTGCCTTAAAACTCTCCCTCAAGTTTTGTCCTTTATGTTTAGAGTATACCTGAGACTGCTAAAAGGTGGAAAACAAAGAGGAAAATATACAGAGGAAATATATTAGAGGTAAATATATAAGAGGAAAATAACAGAACATTGGGGGTTTTTTAAAGACTTGCACCATTACAGAGAAAGTATGCATAAGAAGTGAGAAATAAACTGGGGAAAGCAAAATTTATATTTCCATTCATTTTAATTTGACAGTTGACAGTGACAGACTATACATAAGAATACACAGGTTTTTTCTATTTAAAGAAACAAGTGATAGATCCTCTATGAATTCTGCCCTGCTTAAACATCATCCTGCCTCATGGTGTTTTTTGTTTACTGTTTTAAATATTCAGGTCTGTTCACAACAGATATATCTTTTCCCTGAGAATATTCTGAGTCTGTCTGCTTTTTCCCCCTCTCTGATGTGCATAAGATGTTTTCCTTCCATTCTTCCGAATGTAATAGGTAGAATTAGAAGAATCAGTATGTAAGTTATTGTAGTATGAAGGATGTGAAGCACTTATTTGCTGACTGATCGACAGCTTAGTCTGGACATAGATGAGGAACAAGATTGTGACCACATGGGGATGGGTTTGAAAATGCCAGCAATTGCATCCAACAGACCCCTCTCACGGGAGGAGGAGTTTATCATGCAGACATTGGTCCCTTTGCCATTGGAACTGACACAATTCAGTTGGGGGTAAAGGAGAATATAAGCTCCTTTTATTTATATTTACTTGCAATGTTACTTGTAAAACAAGGGTAAGAGCTGAAATTCTTGTTGCTACAAATGCATTACAAGTTCTGCCAGCCACTTTAACTACTGAAAAACAGAAGCAGTGCTGCTCAACTTCCTCTCCTGAAAAATAGTTAGGTGTTTGTAAGGGGTTTTTTATACATTCATCTTTTAAAATTTAAATTATTGTTATTAATGAAAGTTTTAGAATGGCATAACTCATTGGAAGCTTGTTTTTTCAACAACATTTTAAAAGATATTTCAACTCAAAAATCTATCCAAATCCAAAATTATTTTTCCGTGAGCAATATTCACACTGTTTTTCAGACTACCACAGGAAAATATCTTGTCTCCCTTCATCTCTTTTCTTCTTCCTTCCTTCCTTCTTTCTCTGCTTCCTGCCCTCCTCTCCTCCTTCCCTCCCTCCCTCCTTGCTTTGCTTCTTCTCTTCCCTTCTTTCCCTTTCCTTCTCTCTGAACACCTGTGGCATCCAAAACAGAAGAAACACCTTAAAACTTTCTCCTGCACTGCTTGTTGCTTTGTTCTCTCTTCCAGGAACATAAATGCAACCAAGCTACCACAAGCGCCTTAAAGATAGCAATTGGATTGTCCTCAAAGTGTGCCACATATAAAGTGTGCTGAAAGTATGCTAAATATAGACAGAGTACAGGAATGAAAGTTACTTACATACTCTCTTTAGAGGCAGGGAAGAAAGCAGGGAAGAATAGAGAGGATAAAGAACCTCAATAGAAAGGATGTTTTGGTATAGACATAAATCTTGGAAAATTGAAACGTTGGAGATTGGTGTCTCCCTTGCAGATAGCAATGATTGGTGCAACTAATTAATCTCTTAATCAATTGATCTAAAATTATGTGACACATTTTAAAATGAAAATGTATGAAAATCTGTCATGGTTTAAGCCCAGTCGGCAGCTAAGCATCATGAAGCTGCTCACTCACTCCCCCACCACCGGGATGGGGGAGACCACTGGGAGGGGAACAGTCAGAAAACTCGTGAGGTGAGATAAAGTTTAATAGGTAAAGCAAAAGCTGCATGCACAAGCAAAGCAAAACAACAAACTCATTAATCACTTCCCATGGGCAGGCAGGTGTTCAGACACCCCCAAGAAAGCAGGGAAGTAGGGCCCCATGAAGCTCCCTTGGGACGACAAACACCATAACTCTGAACACTCCCTAGCTCCTCCTTCTTCCCCCTCTTCATACACTGAGCATGGTATGGTGGGAAATATCCCTTGTGTCAGTGGGGTCAGCTGTCCCTGCTGTGTCTCCTCCCACCTTCCCATGCACCCACGGCCTCCCTTCTTTCCAGTACAAACCCAAAACATAGCCCCATACTAGCCACTTTGAAGAACATTTACTCAACTCCAGCCAAAACCAGCAAAACTTCTTGTCTGTCCTGTACAAGGTAATGGTAAATCAGTTACAACTCAGCAATATTTTTGGCTCTATATGTAATTCTAAAAATTTTCCTGGAAAATTCATTCAAACCACACCATGCAATATTTTAAAAACAGGAAACCTTGTTACATCAATCTATGCAATTTAATCTGGAAAGAAAAAACACCTCTGTGTGAAATCCTAATCTCACTATAGTAAATATATATATATATAGTAAATATATTCACTAAGTTTGTCTGGAAAAATCCTATTTTAAGGGTTGCTTTGTGTGATTGTATGGTCAGATAAAAGATCACTTACCAGAAGCAGACTACAGAGAAAAAAACACTACCAGCATATTCTCATCAAGGATTTGTAATTAGTGGCAATTCTGACCGTTTTTTTTCTGTCTTTGTAGTTGCAGCAACAAACATCACTTTTATTTCTGTAATAAAAGTTAATGAAACTGTAAGAAGAATGTGTTTGGTGGGCTTTTTTTTCCTGGTTGGGTGTTCAGAGGAAAAAGAAGGCAGGATACAGGATACTCTGTGACACAGGAGCATACTTTTTACAGCACCTATGGTGAGAAAACATAATATTTCTGTTTGAATCTCTGCCAATACCAAATAAATAAATAAATAAATAAATCAATGGTTTAAAGACATAAAATACTAAGATGTAGAGTTATTTTAATGCAAGACTCTATTAGAAATAAAACTTTACGGTTACAGATATCCAAGCAAATGTCTTTCTTTGATGATAAGGAAATGGTAGATCATATTAATGGAATACCAATCTGGTGCTGAATACTCATCTAGTCATTCTCACCTCCTACGTTCTGTCATCCTCCTTTAATGGCATATTCAAGGAAAGGATTATATAAAAGAAGTTTATTATAAAATAGGATAGAATGAGTCACCAAAGGATACTTAAAATCAGCCTGTCCAAGAGGGTGGTAATGTTGTCCTACTTAATTTGCTTGCTTATGAATTTTATGTCTACTATGCTAAAAGGACAAGTATAATAAGGTTCCAGCTTTATGTTGGTAAGTTGGTCTATATTTACTCCACACCCAAATGTGCAGGTAACATTGGATCTTCATTGTGCCTTAAAGGACTAAGGTCTTAAAAACAGTGGCTCTGCACTTTAGCAAAACTGAACTTTGTCAGTGGAAATGACTAAATAATTACAAGTTAGGAACATACTAAGCATTATCCTCAGATCAAGGTCTTTGTAAAGGAGTAGGTCTCTGCTTCAACCACAATTTGGTGAAATTAATTTTCCTTTTCTGTTTATGGATTTTGTGTTCCATAGAAGAAAACTGTGCACAATAAAAATAAAAATTAAATATGATTCTTGCTTCATTCATTGTGGAAAATTAAATTTGTACAAGAAAGGGATGGCATCTAGGAATCAAATGATGACATTTTTTAAAGATATCAGATTTTCTGAAATAAAAGATTTAATGTGCTGCCTACAATCAAGGCAAATACTCTTCATTGGTAAAGAATTCAGACATGGTTGACATGCAATTAAAATTTTATAAACACTAAAATATACTTGAAATAAGTGAGGAACAGCAGATTTTTTCTTTGAGTTATTCAAGTAATTTTTCATGACACTCTATTTTTGCTAAATATAATTTTGCTAGGAAAAAAATCACCATGACACTGTGATAGCATAGATGTTTATTTTAGAAGGGTTAAATTGTTATTCCATTGTTACTGATAGTTACAAATAAAGTTATATATATCTTGAGATATATACCTTGTTAAAGGTGTAGCTTATTATTTTTCATTGGCTTGAATATCATTTAGAGGCCTCGCTTTTGCTATCCACTCCCATCTCTAGTCAAGTAAGAAAGCATTCTAAAGCAAGGTATACCTATTATGTTTTTATAGCACATGCCTTTCCTGCAATGGATGCCTTATGTAATTATTCAGAGTGGATGGAGAACATTTAAGTAGAGGTACACCTGGTTAAAGGGATTGTGCTCCTTTGGAAGGGTGCATGTCTCAAATATGGCAGTTACTAAAACTTGTTCGGAAAACATTCAGCCAAAGAAAATTGATATAATACAGTGCCATTTATGTAGGCTGGCATTTCTGAACAAGAAAATGTGTCTGTATGTATGGTAGTCACACATATTTTTAACTGTGGTTCAATGTACAATATCATTCTAAGCTATTTTCTTTCTCTGCAGCAGCTCTTAAAAATATCTTCTGTTCTTAAATCCCATGAAAGGAAACAGGCTCCAAAATAGTAAAGGCCAATTTTGAACAGGTTTGGGGAGCTGTTTTTCTTTTTTTTCCTTTTTTTTTTTTCCCTTGGGTAACTTACAGATACAAGAATAAAGCTACTCCAGATTGACATTCTTTGCTTTTTCTTTATTGTTTTATTTCAGTCAAACACAGTATCAAAATCCAAATATGCACATTCTATGAAAGAAGACCACTGCTAAATCTGCAAGAGGATTTACGCCCGCTCATTTTGCCTAGCTTCCCATGTATTGGCATGTTCAAAAAACATGATCAAGTTCCACCATAGGAAACTATGGTATGTAGGCAATTGACTTGTCACTCATAAAGGTTTCTTCAGCACCTGAAGATATTTATTTATTTATGGGGTTTATTTATTTATTTATTTATTTATTTATTTCGTTAAGATCCTTCAGCAAGACATCTCCCAAATCACCTCCAATACCAGACCAGCAGGTATTTTTATCATATGAATCACAAAATTAGTCCAGGGAGCTAAAAAAATAAAACAAAACCAGACAACCACACTGTCAGATAAAACTGTATGTCTTCTTCTTCATAAGGATTTTAGTGGCCCAGCTGGGATGTAGGATATGAGGTTACAGTCTCTCCTGTGATGGAGGGAATTTAAACTCTTATTGCCTAACAGACAAATGCTTGGCATTATATTTCCTGTGGCAGGATTCAGGTTTTTCCACCGTAGTTGTCCCATGTTTTATACAACAAAATGAACATTGTTTGGCCAAGACTGAAGAGGTAACATATAAAAATTATTTTGTTTTATCCGTCTCTCGTGCAGTTGATGAAAAATGCTCATTGAAGTATTTGATAAAGAAGGAAGCATAAAATGATTAATAGGTCTTAATAGCACCCGTAAATAGGACAGAATAGCACTACTTAACTCAAGGAAAAAAGGCCTTGCAGACAGGAAGAAGTCAAAAGGAATTTTAAAAATACCATTCAAAGATATTTCAGTGAAAAGAATCTAAATGAAGTAAACAATATGCATTTAGGGGAACTAAGTATTTCAATAATGAAACAAATCATCACAGTAAACTCATGCAATTCATTAAATGTTATTTAAGGTAGTTATCTAAATGGAAAAAATCCTCATCAACCAGAATAACACTCCTAAATTCTACAGAGAAAAGAGCAGCTTTCTATTGGTCTCTTCATACTGTCTAGGCTATTTTAGCATCACGGTGTCTTTGGAAGAATCCAGGATATGACTTCTACTCATTCATGCATTGCATAGCTTGCTTTGTTGACTAGAATTCTGATTTGGGAATTTGTTAGGTGGAAAACTATCTACAAGTTGATATCACAATATTCAGTATTTGTTAAGGTGCTTAAATAAGTTTACTGTTTAGATAAAAGAAGATGAAAATTTACATTTTAAATAAAGGCATAAAAAGCATTATATGTTAAAGAAAAATATTAAAATTAAGACTATAAACTCTCATATAAATATAATATCTTTATTCAGATTGTAGATGTTGGTTTGTTTGCCTGTGAAAATATTTATGAAACAGAATATTCACAATGGCAATCCTTATTCCCATAATTGACAAGTGTGCTTCAGTTACTCCTTCTACATTATTATTCTTTCAAAAAATCCCAAAGTTTGACTAAGAATAATTGTAATCTTTTTCAAATCAGATAGTCTTCTTTTTTTTCCTTATGAAGATTATTATCTAGTATACATAATACATATGACTAATATAATGCGATGAATCTTCTATGAGGGAATTTCACGACTGTTTTTTATAGCCCACAGTTTATAAACCAAAAACTTTCCAAATATGGGCAGACCCATACTGAGGTATAAGACACTATAGTAACAGTGTTTGTCAAATTCTAAACGTGTCTCACTAATGGTAATTAAACAGATCATGTAGAGTGCTATAAGATTGAATCTTACTGTTAGACTACTTAAAATAGGAGAGTGCAATATTTACATAGGAAAAAATAAAATAGCTTTCTGTCACAAATCAAAGTGCACATCAACTCTGAGAAAATACTTTAGCAAGATGTGATAGGAGAAACATTTATACACAGAAAAATCAAAAATGATCTGGAAATCACAGATTACCTTAGGTAATCCTAGAAACAATTATGGCATGTATGAGGACTCTAAGACTGTGATTTAGATAAATTACAGTTAAATACTGAGAGGAAAAAAAAAAAAGGAAAGAAGATGATAAAAGCAGCTGAACTCTCCCCCGAATTCCTATAGACTTCTTTCCAGCAGGCACATCTGTAAAATGAAAGTGTAGAAAAGAAAAGTAATTTGAAAGAAGGAATTAGAGTGGTATCAGATTCAAATTTATCTCAGCCATGGCATTTATGATGAGAATAGTTTGGAAACATAACAGATTTTTTGTACAAATTCAAAATAAAAGAATTGGAAAAGTTGACATGTACTTCATCTGTCCACTCTGTCTTGAACATCTGAAATTACAAGCATATTTAAGAATAGGAGATTTAAAAAGGAGGTATACACCAGTCATCTTGGGTGGAAATTTACTGAAGCTATAGTTACAAAATGTTGATGTTTTTAGGGTACTTTTAAAATTCAGTGTAAGAACTTACCCCAAAACTGAAGAAGACACATCACCTGTATCTCTGAAAGAAGGCCATGATTTTTTATATGCCTTTGTTATACAATTTTCACTCCAGGATAACTTAAAAGATCTTGTCCTGAAGATCTTTCTTAGAAACAAACAAATAAATCCCACCACACTAAAAATAAACATAAATTGCCAAGATCCATTTTATGATGAAGCTTTAAAAAAAGAATGAAAAAAATTAAAAATCAAACAAATGCACAATGTTTCCATAGCTTATCTCAGTGAATGTATCACAAAGATTCCAAAACATTTTTATAAGAAAGCCTTTGAAGTTTATGTTTTCATTATCTCTCTTCTCAAGACTTATAGATGTGTCATCAGTAAGCAGTTGTTTTCAGAATGATAATGTGGGTATGATAGGCTGATCTATTCTGTTCTGAAGAAATGTTCTTCACTAAGAGAAAAGTTATTACCATTTTGATGTTCTTAGAAGCTGCTAAGAATCATAACCGCGAAGCAGGATGCGTTCTTTGGAAACTGCATTTAGGAGAGGCAATTTGGAGAAGCATAGTTTCTTTTCAATTATGGACATGAAACAGCCCTCTTTCCATTTTACTTAATTTGTGTGTGTATGTGTGTGCGTGTGTGTGCGCGCGCAGGTGTAGGCGCATGTAGGTGTCTATAATAATAATGTTTATTGCTGGGGTTATTACAGTATCCCTTGAAGGAACACACTGGTAGTCCCATGGAGTGAAAGTTTCAAAGAGCCTAAAGTTAATCTGGCTCCTTTTGCCATCAGTGAGATACACACTATATCACTATGAGAGAGTACTTCTTATAACAAAATGCTAACAGAAACATATTGCTACTAGCATCATCACTATAACCTTTGGTGAACTACGTACAATTATCTGCTTGAAAAAATACCAATTTGGGTTTTTTTCTTACAATATAATAAGATACTATCTCCTTATTCCCCTTGCAAGATGAACATAATTCTAGAAATCATTTCCTTGGTTTAGCCATAGATATGGCAGCATAAACACTCAACAACTCAGTCATGAGTATTCCTCATTAAATGTTGTAGTAGCATAATTTAATGTAATTTAATTTTTCCTGCCAATGTCCTTCCAGAACATTCCCTTCTGTCTTCCCAGAAGAGAAGTTGTGATTGCTACGTTGACTTGAAAAGATCAAATTTGCCCAGTATATATTCTGAAATTTTTCATTAACCCCTGTCCAACTGGCATGATGACCAGTTGAAATTATGTCTTCACTGAAGTGACAGACACAAACATGTTGAGGTTTTGATTTCAACTATTTAGCGTTGTCTCAAAGCTGGAGATCCGAACTGGAGTACCATGGTAGTGCCACCACTGTGTTAAAGTTTCTGGAAAGGAAGAATCATGGTCATTGCCATCTCTTCTTTCTTTTTTTAATAGTTGCAGAGTTATAAAGGTTGTTTTTAACTCCAAAGCTCTTCTAAGTATGCAGACACTGCCTAATATCACAGAAAAATGAAAAAAGTAGAACAGAAAATTACTCAGACTTGAACCACATTATTGCTAGGTCTGTTTTTTCTTGTTATCTTACGCAAATAAAGCATCACAAGAAATATCTGGTGAACTATAGCTGGCAAAAGAAGGGCCTCTTCAGGTGTCCACTTGTAAAGTTTCTCATAAAACAAAAATAACCTTTACATAGATGCAACATATCCCTACATTTTTATGTAGTAGAATTGAATCATGTTGAAGAAAGGTCTGAGGCAAGAGCTATGGTATGGGTAATGCCTGAAAATCTAGCCTTAGAGATTTTAGTCAAAGGAGCTGAGGATAAAAAATGGGTAAATCTAAGCCTGGGTTCACATCTGCAGTAGTAAAATTCTGAGACACCTTCTGATCTCCACAGGTTCATGATTTTAAGTACTTTCTTAAAGGGTGATGCTATTGGGGAGACATAAAACACACTGTATTTGACTATAGATTAAATTATAAAGAACACAGATCTTTAGACATCTGCTTTTGTCTTCAGAAAGCTTTCTGTGCCTTAGCATGCGCCACAAGTGTATACATGAAGAAAGTGTACAGAGCACTTTGTGCATTGTAAGTTAATATTCTGCTTGTGTCCTTATAAAGTCTCTTGTAAACAAACCCTAATGCAGAGGACATCCATTTTTCCCCCATGCTCTTGACTTGATTCATTCAACCTCTTTAATAAGAATCCTTGCGGGTTGTCCCTGTTTCTACAATTTGTGTTTAAAACTATAGAGATAAATAAGAGCAGCCAATGGAAGGCTTATGTTTTAAGGATTTCAATAACTGTAGGGCCAACAAACACTGTTGAGTGTTCCTGCTATTACACATGTCAAGTTTAATAAATTTCACCTATTTGCATAAGCCCTGAAGTTCTATTTGTATTCAATAGCTGTCATAGACATTTTTCACTACAGGCTGAATTTCTCTGATGAGAAATGTTCAATACACCCTTCACCCAGAGATCTGAGGAAGTCAGATAATACATTACCAGCAGAACTGAACACATGTTTTTTAAGACGTCATTTACAATAATCAATGAAACGATTGTTTTGCGGGCTGTGTTCGGGAGTATATGATATTGCACTGTCCTCCTGGATAATAGATGTTCTTTCCACTCTTGTCTAAGTGTACAGAAGGACACTTAACCTCTGATTCTCTTATTATTAGGTTTACAGTGGAACAAGGAAAGGAGTTTTAGTAGTTATGGATGGCTTGTGAGATTTGTAAGTGGAACTACTTATTGGGCTGATGAAAGCCTGAGAAATTTACTGTCCAATCTTATTTTTTGCTGACAACAAAAATGTGACTAGTAAATTTCTTTGGAGAGATGAACTGAGGAAATTGGGTTACAGGACTCCAGCAAAATGAAACAGATGTATTCATTTCCCAGTGGTACCTTGCAGAGGGGAGGACAGTCTATTGATGGAGCCAGAGAACTAGTACTTATTTGCATGGGTTTTTTTAAATTTAATCACAGAATTGCAGAGACAAGAAGGTAATCTCTATTTATTTTTTTTTTCTTATAGGAATTGCTCACTGTCTTTCTTAAAATAATTCTTGGGGACATTACAGTAAGGGGACAATGTTATTGGCCATTCTTCTATCCAAGTACCGTGCAGGGTATATACAACCATGCATGTGTAGCTACAACAGTAGCTCTTTATTTTTAGATACATTGTTCAGGCTATATACATTCTCTCTATCATCAGAAAAGGTCTGAAAGATAAAGAATAATCAGCATGTACTTTTAACCTCTCAGAACACAGCTACTCAAGTGATTTCTAGGTGGAAAAAGAGCAGTATAATTGGACTGAGTTTTCACATAAATCACTTCCAACAGGAAATGTAGCTCTCTTATTGATAGCATACATAAGGCTTATTACTGAAAAATGCTGGTTAAAGAAATTAATGATTGGCGAGTACGTATAGAGAAACATACCAAAAGGTGTAGATTTAAGAATAATTTTATTTGCTTCCAAAGTTACTTGTTCACTGTTAGAAGGAAATTGCTATGATCTTTCTTAAGTATCTTCATGATAATTATTGTACTAAAAGGCATACTCTATCAAAAACATTATGCTGAATTTATTTTGTATTTTCTACAATGTTAATTTATATGCACACAGAGATACATGTAGCTGCATACATATTTTATAGTGAATTATGTTAGCCTGAAAAAAAAAAATTGACAGTTTGGGGGTTTTGTGGTTTTGTTTGTTTCTTTGTTTGTTTGTTTTAATAGTAAATTATATCTTCAGCTAAATGGAACAGAAGGGAAGTGTAATCAGAAAGGTAATACATATATTTTACAATCATCTTCATGGTCATTTGCTGATCTTGCTCCACTATGTCCCTGTCTGTCTTGTCCAGCACTGGAAACAGATATGGCTCACCAGGGCATAGCAGAGAGGAAGGGTGATCTCTCTCAACCCGCTAGTAACCCTCTACCTAATGTGACACAAGATGCTGGTTCATGGTCAACATGCTGCCCACCAGGCCTCCCAGGTCCTTCTCTGCAAAGCTGCTTTTCAGCCAGTGTGTAATGTCATCTGGCTTTATTCCTTCCCAGATGCAGGACTTGGTATATGCCTCTGTTGAAGTTCAGGATGTTCCTCCTGGCCCACTTTTCCAGCCTGTCAAGGGTCCCCTGAACAAGAAGACAACCATCTGGTGCACCAACTAATCCTAATTTTGTAGTATCTGCAAATGCTGAAATTTATTCGTCAAATTTTAAAGGCAGAAGCTACTAAACCCAGGTTTTTATAATTTATCATACAAATCTTCATATTGCATTCACTTTGAGTAGTATTATCTATTAAAAGACCTCCAATAAATTAGTTACACTACTTGGTGAGTAAAAAAATTGGGTCTTATTCATTATGTGCAAAGGTTTCAGAAGCTGACTGTACATTACTCATTCTCAAACCACTTTCACACACTCGATGTACAATTTGTTTTCAAGTCTCCTACATGACCTATTATTTTACAAACAATAATGTGTTTTATTCTAAACTGAAATTGATAATACATGCTACAAGTAGTGAAACATTGTGTGAAGGTTCCTCTTAAAAAGATAAAACATCCTCCACAGAGATTCAACCGTTCTTGTGAATAGGAATCTTCAGTTATTTCTATACTTGTAAGCTAGTGAGCATCAGGCAATGTTTCCAGGAACTAGACCTTTCTTCTTAATAACCAATTACTTCTGAAAATTTTAAGAATGATCCCCAAAATAATCTACTGAAAAGACAACTATTACTCCCCACAGAAATTCCAGAGCATAATGAGGGCAGCAGCACAGTTCAGGACTGAATTCCAGTGGGCAGTTTGGATGTGCATGCTGTGTTTTGGAGATGAAGGAAGTTAATAATATAAACATGAGACACTCCTTGACACTAAGCAACAATGCCATGGAACAGCCCTGGGCACATTTAGTTCTGTAGCATAAATAAAACCAGCCATGGACCGGGAATCCCATTATGGTGAGTGCCAGAGTAGTCATTGTCCAAGACAGAGCAGCTCTTACTTAAGACTGGATAATCCCTTTGTTTGTTTGGACAACTGAGGTTTAAACATCATCGTATGTAAAACCTGGAGATAATGTTTAAAACCATGTAGAGATTTGAGAATTAGACATTACGTTAAGCAGTATTTGTGTATTATATAATTACATACATA
>VYXB01008188.1:445233-460902 GCA_013397135.1 Pachyramphus minor | reverse complement strand
CAAAGCATCTCCATGGCTTCCTCAGCAGGTCCACATCTTTTTGTGGGCTTTAACAGAGCTGAGGAGCACACATGGAAAAACAGAGATGTTTTTGGAGCAATGTAGCCTTCACCACCAGGGTCACAAGTTTGCCTTTGGGAAGCATTCAGGCTTTGGGATCCACCCTTCACTGTGTCCTACCTGCTTCTTCCAACCCTGAGAACTCACAAAGATCAGTTTGTAGTCATAGAATCATGAAATATCCTGATTTGGACCCACAAAGACCATTAAGTGCAACTCCTATCCTTCAGTTTAAAGCTCCTGCTGAGATACAACTTTAGGAAGAGACAAGTGGTGGTTGGAGGCAACAATGGCATTGTTTTTCTTGTTGATATATCAACAAGCTATTTTTCTAAGGGATTTGGGAGGTTACTCGATTCCTGATGGTTTGAAAGGGCACAAGTCTGTTGTATTTTGGCATTTTGTATTCATGAATGTGTACAAGGTATGAAACCAAATGTAGAAAGAGAAGGTAAAGTAATTTTGAACAAGTTCTGAGTTTAGGTAACAGCTCTGAGCAGACTTACCATGACCATGAGAAGTATATGCAATTCTTGATGGTTTTTGACACTTAGGAACTCCTGATGTGTCATCTTGGTGAGCCTGCCACATCTCCACCAAGGGGATTTTGTAATGCTGAATGGCTTCAGCACTGTTGGGTTGGGTTTGCTGATACCTAAATAACTCACAGCAGGAAAATTCAATCACACCCTCCAAAAACCACAAGATATGGAAAAATTCATGTTGTTCTTGACTCTCAAAACCAGAACAGTTACTGGGATGAGGTCATAAAGGCTCAGCAATGCCATAAGGGGGATTTTGAAATAATTCCCACCCCTCTTTCTGTCCCTAGAATGCCCAGGGTGCCCCAGATCTGGGAGGGGGTGTGATATCCAACAAGAATTCTGTGCATTAGCAATTTTAGAGTGAAAAATGGCCTTTCTCCCCAACTTCCTGATGCCCCACCTGGAGCTGGCAGGAACTCCCAAGCTGGTGTAAATCAAGGGGGAAAGTGACTGGGTTCTGCCTGGAGATTTTTGGCTTCTGTGTTGGAAAACTGGCTTTTTCATGAAGGTCACAATATAATTGACCTCCCAGACAGGGACTGCTAGTCTGCCTTGAGCAGGGCAGTGATGCTGCTGGGGATGAGGTGCATCCTGTGGGTAACATGGAACCCAAAAGCATTAAGCATTTTTGGCTGTTCATCACTCATTGCTTCACTCCAGAAGATGACACAAACAGCAGGTTTTTTCCCCCCATATTTCTCCTCTTACCCTTGGGCAAGAACCCAAACCCTTCCTGATGTGTAATGAATTTCCTGGTCCTTTACCAGTGAATATTGTTCTGTCCTGGCTCTTGCTGCTGTTTCAGAGGATCACAGCTTTTGGTGTGTACCTGGAGGCATCCCTGATGTTCATCCTCAAGCTTCAGTTTGTGAATTTGGATTCAAATAAATGAACTTTTTTATGAATGTCATGTTCATGTTGCACTGAAAACAAAACTAATTAAAGATAACAGGCTTCTCAGTGGTGGAAGTGTTGAGCCAAGGGAATCCAGAGCATGGATATGTTGTGATATGTTGTGCAGTTGACACAGGGGAAATTCCTGTTGTGGCTGTTCCTTTCCCTTTCCTCATACAATTGTGCCTTCCTATAGCATGTGGTGACTCAAGGATCACTTGCCCACCTTACCCCACAATTTCCTGGCTTGCTGGGGTTCTGTAACTGCTTTGGTAGCCCTTCTACAGGGATAGGAAGGCTGAGCTTATTGTAAGGCCTTAGTTGGCTTTAAACTGTATGAGCTCTGTACTCTTTTTACTCCAGCCCACACAATTAAGGAACATACTCAACTCCAAAACAGTTTCTCAACTTAGTGACAAATCTGCTTCCTATAAACCCAAGCTGTTGGCATTTGCTGTTACCCTCCTTTAATGCTTTATTAATGAAGTTCTTTTACAGCTGTTCCATTATTTCACCTGTGATAGGAGTCAGGGTCACAGGTGGCTAATTATGTGGGTCATCCTGTTTCTATCCTCTTAAAACTCTGGCAAAACATAAGCTTTCTTCCAGCCCTCAGTGTTCCAAAGACTTATTAAAAGTCAACATTAATGATCCAGAGCACTCCCTGGCCAGGTCCCTTTTAAATCTCAAATACGAGTTCTCTGGGCTTGCTGATTTCAAAAGACCTCATTTACTGGCTGTGGCTTAACATCCTCCTTAGTTACTGTTGGATTTCATCATTGTGTGATACAAATAAATCCCACGGCTTCCTCTCAAGTACAGAATGGCTGCTCTGGTGGCTGGAATATCTTGTAGCTGTGGATATACCCCTGTTCTCTTTGGCTGAGTGTGGCTGTGCTTTTGTGTTGAGTCAATACTGTTGTTGGGGGGATTTGTTCTTGTAGAGTTACCTGAGATGTTTGTCCCAAGAGGAAGGATGCAGAAATTTTCTGTTTCTAGGCAGGAAAATCATCACTGTGAGGTGAGGGACTGTACATAGCACAGAGTGCAGGGGCATGGAGAAAGGGAAAGAGGGGCAAGAAAGTTTTTCTGCAGTGGCGTAGTGGGAGGATGGAGGGTGTATCCACCTCTAGGCTCAGGAATCAGAGAATCCCAGACTGGTTTGGGTTGGAAAAGATCTTAAAGGTCATCTTGTTCCAACCCCCTGCCATGGGCAGGGACACCTTCCACTAGCCCAGGTTGCTCCAAGGCCCATCCAGCCTGACCTTGGACACTTCCAGGGATGGGGCAGCCACAGCTTCTCTGTGCCAGGGCCTCTCCACCCTCACAGGGAAGAATTTCTTTTTAATATCTCACCTAAACCTCCTTTATTTCAGTTTAAAACCATTCCCCTGTGTCTTATAGAAACCTCCCAGAGGAAACCTCCGGGAGATATTAGGGTGGGATATGTATGGTCCCAGGAGAAAGGGCTCTTGGATCACTGCAGGATGATGATGGGATGGAGGCAGGAGGTCTGAAAATGCCAACTGGGATAGCACTGAGGGGGGATCTGGGGGGCTTACTGGCACAAAAAAATGTCTGCATGTGTGGAAGGGGTAGCCAGAGAGAAAACTCAGAGAGACTGTCCTTGAAGAGGTGCTGCTAATAAAAGGGTGAGAAGGGGAGCAAAGGAACAGAGGCCAAATGAAGGTCATCCTTTAATTGCTGCCACATGGCTGTGAAGAGCTTGGCTAACCAGTGGAGAAATGGGCACTGCACATCTAAGCCTGCCCAGGCTGTGCTGGCAAGGGTTGCAGGAGTGAAAACAGAACATCATTGACCACAGACAGGGAGTGGGCAAATTGGTACAATGTGGGTGTTTAGGTTTCCTCTATTAATGGAAAATTCAGTGATTCCTGCAAGAAATGGGCCATAGGATATTAACTGGTGTGTGATGCTGTCTGGCCAAAGTAGTGAGCAGGGAGAGAGCTCTGGATGTGGGTGGTTGTTTAAAGATGAGCATTGTTTTGGAAAAATATCACAGAGAAACAGCTGCTGGATCACTTCTGTTGTTACTTTTGCTTTATCACAGTCATGTTCTGAATCTTTTCAAGTGCTGTATCCAATGTGGGAGACCTTTGTTTTACCAGTCTCGGTAGGTGAGAAGCAACTGGGCACAGAATTGGAGATCAATAACCACAAATAATAAGCAGAGGTGACTCCCCGTTTCATCTAATGATGCTTTTCCCTGCTTCAGACAGTTTAAAATTAGCCTGTGTGGCAATTCCATGTTCCTGCAGACCTGTATAGAGATTTTAAGCTTTATATTTCAATAGGTGAGCTGTTTAGGAATAAAACACACCCAGAATTCCCATGCATGCATCTGTTTTGGCTTTTCTGATCCCACGTTAATGGTTTATGTGCTGCGTCAGGGTTTAGCCTGTTTAATAGATCCAGAGTTAGAAATCTGGGGCAAGTGCAGCATAAATAGAGCCCAATTCCCATCAATCTGCTCTGTGATCATCTTGTAAATAAACATGTGTCAGTGTCAGCGCAAAGAAACTCTACCCCTGTGCCCTGTGTTAGTTGTGGGCACTCTAGAAACTCTGCTGATATTGAATCCTGGAATTATGTCATTTTTTGCCTGATATTTACTCAAGGACTTGCTGTGACACAGAGGAAAACAAGTCAATGTCAAGGACTAGTGGCTATTTCTGGTGATTTATTCTCCATCAGGTAATTTCATTGCCTTTCCCCCTGGGTAACCAGATATGAGGATGGGGAAGAGTAAATTTACGTGTCTTCAACTTTCAGGTTGTTGGCACTGTGTTGTGGACCTTTCTCTAACTTGGGAAGCACTTGGGTTTGAAGGCTGTTGTGAAAAGGTAAATGTGAGCAGGAGAAAAGCAGACACAGAGCAGTTGTTAATGGTTGGTTGCCAAAACAGCAAACTTTATTAAGTGAAATCTTGCCAGGCCTAAAAAACAACCCACTAAACCCAAAGTGTTTCATAACCCCTGAGGTTGTGGATGGTAGAAAAGGGAATATGTATGTCAGTGCTGCCAGTCTGGAAGGTGCTGCCGGAGGATGGGATGAGCTTTTGAGGTGGTTGCTGCAGTGGAGAAAACCCCCCTCCCTTCTGGATGGGGAACAAACCCCTGGATATGATTTGTCATGGGTAAGATTTGCACATAAATCACCAGGTGCATAAACAGAGGAGGAATAAACACTGGCCAGCCAACAGCTGCGCCTGGGGAGGTTTGGAGCTGACCTAGGCTTGGGTCTCATGTGGGTTTTGTATTGCAAATAAGAAGACAAGTGTTCTGCTGGGATGTATAAACAGGGCTCTCAAGCCTTCAGACCCCACATTAACAGTGCTGTCAGCTGTCACTGGGAGCAGGTTGGAATGGTGGAGGATTGTCTTCAAATGTGCTACCTGTGCATGTTCACTTTGGTGTCAGAGCCAGCAATATGTGTATATTAATCTCTCCCTAGACTTACAAGCACCTGCAGGAGTGATGGACAATAAGAAAGGTGTGCCCTGCCTGGTGGCACCTTTCCTCTCTCCATGATTCCTCTGAGAGCTTTGAATAGGCGAAGCTTCTCTGTGAGGAGCCATCAGGCTTTGGAACAAAAGCAATTCCCAAGAGGCAAACTTGGTTTTAGTGTTGCAAGTCCTGGAATAACTCTGACAGTTTAATAGGAAGCAGCCTCTGCTGGGAACCACCCTCTTCCTAAACCTTCCAGGAGAAAATTTTTCTCTTTACCAGTAAGAGAAGCTTTTAGGTGAGGATACAGTTTCGTGGGATTTGAACTCTCAGCAGACCTGAGCAGTGAGGTTATCCAGGAGCACCCAGAGCATCAGGATTTGCACACCCTCCAGTTTTCTCTGTACCTTTTCAGAGAGCAGATGACTTGGGAATTGGGATTCTCTGCCTCACTCTGCCAGTTTGGAGCCTGTGGCAGGTTTTATAACTGAGGATGTTCATTCCCTCTGTGCCACCTACCCAGTATTACTCACGTGGAAGTTTTGGCAATTCACTGTTGGAATATAATACCCTGTCCTGGGTTACACAGAGACTCTGGTATCCACCGCTTTTCTCTTTTCTCCAAATATGCCTACTAATTTAGACTGTGGAGAGGGACTTAAGATAAGGGTGGTACTCTCCTAGGAGAAGAATGTACCCAGCAGTGTGAATAGACTGGAAGGCTGATGACTCAGAGGGCGTGCACGCCTGCCAGCTCAGGCTACGAGCTAGGTGTTGTTTCTTTGTCCTTGCACAAATGACTCCTCTGTGATAACTCCCCTTGGGAAGACATCAGGACAATTCATACACATGGCCTGAAGATACTAATCTCTGCTGATGGCCATATTGGATCCACCTGTGCTTAGAAGGTGTCAAGGACTCTTGAAATATCCCATGATGCAGAATTAATCATGCAGCGAAGAACTCCCCACCCCAGGGGAGGCACCAGAGGTGCTCCCACCTACCCTGAGCCCAATAAAAGACCACAATTGGACTTCACTTAGTGGGTTGAGGGTTTCCTTCCCTTGCTCCATGGGACGACCACCACGAGTTGTCATAAACCAGATTTTGATGTCAAAAGTCGGGGGGATTTGTTAAACTGGAGGATGTGATGATAATGTGAGCAGCTGCACGACTCTTCCCTCTAAAAGACAGCTTTAGTCTCCAAACCTGAACGGTGCCACTGCGGTGGAAGGTGCAGGGAGAGGAGCTGCTGAAGTATAACACATGGGAGGTGTGGGAATTGGGATGCTGAGCTCCTTCCCAGCACTCCTGCTGTTTGTGTGTGATTCCTGGGTGAGCCCCTGTGAGTCACAGAAAGCAGTGATAATGATAATCAAAAGTCGCAGTCCTGTCTGGATGCCTCTCTTGACTCCAAACTTTTTGGGAGGGAACATCCTCTATTGTTATTATCATTATTAGCATAATTGTGGTCCCACCCAGGGGGCCCAGTCAGAGCCTTTATCAAATATTCATGTGTTGTGCTGGACTGTAATGAAACAACCAAATTTTATTGATGAACTCAGCAGGAGCTTGGCCAGGCTAGAATTGAGAGCCAGGGTTTTATTGTGCTCCAAGAAAATTGATCCCTGAGTCTCCCCAGGTGTTTCTGCAAACATCTGACTGCAAAACGGAATGGAATAAACTGGGTTGTCTTCCAGTCTAGTTGGGTGAAGATTTTTGGGGGAGTCAGCTGAGATTTAGGTGTCTACATGCCATGTGGGGTCCATGCAGAGTTACTTATTTGTATCTTATTATATCTTAATTTCTCAACATGATTTTATCCTGTTTCACTGACCCCAAACTGATCCATAGGTGTTCCCAGATATTTTGGAGGAATACAAAGACCTGATAGTGTTGTGAAGCAGTATAAACCAGCATGCTCCAGCACATACAAGCAATATTTTCCTGAGGTAAGGAGATAATTAATATCCCTGCCTGTAATTGAGACAGCAGTGGAAAGCTCACCAAGGAGAGACTGTGCCCTCTAGGATGCCTGTGTTGGTTATCAAAAATGTCAGCAAGCAACAAATTAAACCCAATTTTGTTTGTTTCCCAGGCCTTTGGTTATACAGGGGATTAAGTCTGGCTTCAGCTGTTGGGATTTGGCAAAGAGCAGAGCTCAGCTTGCAGCTAAATCCCGGTTTTTGGCCCTCTGTGGCCAAGGAAGAATTGCCGGAAGGAATTAAAGGAGGACAAGTGTAAAGCAGCATAGATAGAGAAGTGCTGACGAAATATTAGGTGTGCAAGGGGATCTACAAGTGTTTGCAAGCTGTAGGATCCAGAAAAGTGTTCTGGTTTTCATATTTCCTGTCCTTAACAGCTGTGCAGGTGGTTGAGGTTGAGGGATCGTCTGGCATCACTTGGCACTGCCAGCTAAGGAGCCTCCTTGGCTGTGAGGGTGGGAGAGAAGGCAGATGGTGGGCAAGGGTTATTAGGAAGGATGGAGCAAGATGTTGAGAGGGTCAGCTGGAATATCTGAATTGTAAGGGTGGACTTGACAATATGGGTGTTTTCTACACAAAACCTCAAAGCACTGCTTTGAACTGAAAATGGGCATTCAAGAAGTAAATTAGAGGGGTTTATGTCACAGGGAAAGAAATAAATCAAGTCTAAACTTTCTTTGGGAGAATAACTTCCTGATGAATTCCGCAAACTAAGATTTCCTGTGTCAACAGCATGATGGGATCATATATGTGAACTCTTCCACTAGAAGTGGAAGTCTTCCTCTAAGAGGAATCAAAGAGAAGGAGGCTCCTCTCCGCTGCTTTTGCAACAGTTAAATCTATTTGCCTTAAATGCACTTGTTAAAAAACACAAAAATATCTTGAGGAATTCTGCCTTTCAAAACAAGTTATTCAACCTGGGAACAGTATTTTGGAGTCTGTATTGGAGCAGATGCCAAGTTTCCCTCAGTGCTGTCCATCCAAATGCTGTGTTTAAGTTCACAGACCTTCTTGAGCACCAGGAAGAGGAGCAGGGGGGAGATATTTCAGGAATTATGTTCTGAGCATCCAAATGCCCTATTCCTAAAAGGACCTGATGTGCATTAGCTGTGCTATGTGTGGTTATTATTTATATGACATTATTTCATCAGGAACTGTAGTGATAGGATAAGGAAGAATGGGTTCAAACTGAAAGAGGGGAAGTTTAGGTTCAATATCAGGAAGAAATTCTTCCCTGTGAGGATGGGGAGGCCCTGGCACAGGTTCCCCAGAGAAGCTGTGGCTGCCCTATCCCTGGAAGTGTCCAAGGCCAGGTTGGATGGGGCTTGGAGCAACCTGGGCTGGTGGAAGGTGTCCCTGCCCATGGTATGGGTGTGGAAAAGTTTAAGGTGCCTTCCAACACAAACCATTCTGGAATTTTATGATTATCACAGGTAACCCAGAGCTTTTAACATCCCACTGCTGAAATATCTAAGCAGCATCAGTTTGCTGAATGTTATCAGCAAAGCATTTGCAAATGTTTTTTTCACGTCACATCTTTGCAGCTAAAGCCCATCTGTCAATTGAATGTGCTGATAAAAGGGGCAAAGAGTTTTTGTGGTGAGATGCACATCAGAACGTTGTTGGTGGTGTCTCCTGTTATTAGAATCTCTGTTATAGCTGGAGGCAGGTTTTGGGATGTGCCATAAACTCAAACCCTGGCCTGTGTACCCCTTTGTTGTAGCCAAACAGGTGCACTGGAGCAGCAAAAGGAGTCCTATCGTTTCCTGGGGAGCTGAGGTGAAGCTGTTGCATCCTGGATCCACCTGGATCCCCATCCCTGGCAGTGTTCAAGGCCAGGTTGAGTGGGGTTTGAAGCCACCTGTTCTACTGGAAGGTGTCCCTGCCCATGTCAGGGGGTGGAACAAGATGATCTTCAAGGTCCCTTCCAAGCCAAACCACCCTGATCCTATTCCATGATTCTATATGTGCTTCATCTCTGGGGCTTTGCTGAAGTCATTCCCAGCTGTTTTCTGCTTCTCCTCACCCCCTCCTCCTTCCAGCCACTGGCTGCACTTTGTATTTTCCCTTCTATTGCCTTTGGCTCTGTCGCAGTGGGCGGTGCAGTGTTTTTGTTCTTCACTTAATAATCTTTTGGAGGCTGTTGGACATAATTTCTTATTGTATTGGTGGAGGATTAGCTGAGATGATGGGAGATATTTCCTGTCTTAGCCAGTGGGATGGGCTTTGGGGGCTTGTGCCTTCTTTTCACATGGTGTAATGCTTTGTTTGGGAATGTGCACAGGCAGCTCAGATATGGGAAGAGAGCGCAGCCGCTGAAGCGTGATTGCTCTTATTTATGGCAAGAAGCCACAGAACAGGCAAAATTAATGGTATTCCCAGGCTGGACAGACCTCAGGGCTGAGCTGGGGTCACTTATGTCTGCTCGTGCCTCTGCATTGCAATGTGGGGCAAAGAGGTTCCCTCTGTTTATCCTGAGCTTGTCTTCATAGAATCATAAAATCACAGAATGGCTTTTAAGGGACCTTAAAGATTATGTTGTTCCAACTCTCTGCCATGGACAGGGACATCTTCCACTGGACCACATTGCTCCAGCCCCGTCCAACCTGGCCTTGAATGCTTTGAGGGATGGAGAGTGTATTTAGTCATGGTTCTTCCCTGGGTAAGGACTGGTGAACTGGAATGCTGCTGGCACCCTCTGCTTCATACCTGTAGACCTTTAAGTCAAGGGGTGCTGCAAGGAGTCTTTCAAGGAGTTTGGAAAAGGCCATGGCTGATGGAGGAGCAGAGGGTGGGTGGTCATCAGTGTGGGTGCAGAAGTGTGTCTGCAACCAACAGTGCAGGAAAAGAGCAAACAAGCTTTTCTGCAAAAAAATAAAACAATGCCTGGAAAAAGGTTGGATTTCTGGGAAAGTGATTGGGGAAGGGTGGGTCTAGATCCTGGTCATGGTATGAGGGTGTTATCTGGCATCACTAAGTAACCACAGCCCCTCTCAAGTTACTGTTTACTGGCCCAGATGTGCTCTCCAAGGGAAGATGTTCTCTCTTGCAAGAGCTCCTCAGGTCTCAGGACTGAGCCTCGTGTTTGCTCTCTCTCATCCAGCTGTGAGGCTTCACTGAATCTTGAAAACCTCAGAGGCTCTGTCTTCCTTCTGCTGTGTCTTATCAGAACAAGGTAGTCTCCCTGTCCCAGTCTAGATCCTGGATTTCTGTCTGCCTCGGGTAGGACAGTTCTTGGCTGGTGAGCTCAGATGCCCAGTGGGGCTTGTACTCCTAGAGAGACAGGCTTAATTCTAAGTGGAGATGATCTTAAGATGGAAAAAAAAAAGGACTTTCCTGGTTCCAAGGCGATTTAGTTTTCCCTAATAATCAGTGATAGGTGGTGGGGGAGGGATTGACTGTGACATGATCCCTCTGCAATGCTCTGTGAAGACAAGAGCTGCAGACTCCTTTCATCTTCCTGCCAATTCCAAGTGTGGAATGTGGTACCAAATGCTGAAAACCCAGACAGTGCAAGAGTGGAGGAAATAACTTAGTGGTTGTCGGGCATAAAAATGCCCCACATTCCTTGTTGCCCATAGTTGGTGTTGATCTGCTCCCTTGTTATCATAGACTGTCTGAGATCAGCTGGTCTAGCAAACTTGGGTTTTACTGGAATGCAGTGAGGGATTGTCACTTCAATCATACAAGGAAAACATGATGTTGACTTTAAAAATCCCCTCATTTCTTTTTGTGGTCAGCTTCACTGTCCTTCACTTTTATTTTTGTTATGGAGCAAGCATCTGGTCCATAACTTCACTCACATGAATTGTCTTTGATTTTCAGTGAATATATGTAGGGAGGAACTTCTAAACAAGTCAATGAAATCCTTAACACAGTGATGGGACTTCCCTTAAAATATGGAATTGGGAATCCCTTGCCAACCCCTGCTGGTTTGCTGATCACTTCCAGTGGGAGCAATGGGAAGGACTGTTCCTAGTCTGAGCTGTGAGTGCTTAACTGCCTTAAATATTGAAAATGGGACCTGCTACCTTGAGTTGGTGGAACAGTGTGACTCAGAAGAAGCACTTGCTTATGTGTGATAAACCAGCAGAACCTGCCTTTCATGCACATCTTCTTCCAAAGGGTCACCATGGCCCAGTGTGGAGCTGGTGGCACCTCACACCAACCTGAAAGGAGGCAAAGAAGCAAGGACGGAGTTTATTCCCAGCAGCCAGAACAGTGAGCAGCTCCCACTGCTTCCACGAGTAGAAAGTTTGTATGTCAGGGTTGGTTTTTTGGACATCTGGCTTTGGATAGGTGTTTATAACTGAGCCAAGAGAGGAATAGGTGGCTGAAGAAGAGATCAAGGTGCTCAGCCAAAGTCTGGTAGACCACACTTTAAGTGGACATAGAACAGCAGAGACACTTATGGAGGACTCTCCCTCTCCCTCTCCTCTTTCCCCCAAGAAATACCTTGGGGAAGGGCATGGGAGCTAAACTCTTCTCCAAAGCTCCTGGTGACATTTCTGATCTGTGCTGCTCTATCTTGCATTGGCAGGTTCTGAAAAACTACTATTGGCTCCTAATGCTGGTCCCAAAGTCAGCTCTTTAAGGAGTTATAAATACCAGAATTCCTCCAAAGAAGCTTATTTTTATTATATTCCCAGCATAATACTGGAAACTGAAGAGCATTAGAACAGAACTGGCTGCAACTCCAACAACTCTTGAAAGAGAGGGGAAAAATCCCTTTTTTGACAAAACCCAAAGATCCTAATTTTCCCGCAGGAAAGTTGCGAGTCATGGGTAAGTGGGTTTTTCCTCACTGTTTTTTTTGCTGTGTATAAGTTTTTCCCGCTTGAGCTTGGTGTTCCAAAGGGTTACTCTTGCTTTCGACTGGCAGAAGGTGGACAAGGGTAGTGTCAGGTGAGGCTTTTTCTCTCTGCCATAGAGAAGGAGTTGGGAATCCACCATTAAAAAGTGCATTTTTTGAACTTTCTACAACATGTTTTTTTCCTGAGGTTTTCCAGAAGATGGCAACTGGCCCCTCAAAGGGTGAGGTGACTCACAGTCGTGGTAACTGTAGGAATATTTAAGATCAGACCTGGTCTTCGTGAAGTGAATGTGTACCCTGAGGCTGAGGTTTCTTGGAACGTATGTTCTTCTGCCATGATGGGAATTGCAAGTGATCTTCCAACGAGGAATAGGACCAGAGTTCAGCTTGGCTTTTGTCAGGTAGATAAGTCATAAACTCATTTTCATTATATCATTAAACAACATTTTGCTCCACCGGTATGCTGGACCAGGCACTGTTAGAACAGAAAAAACACATCAAGGAAGAGAAAATCCCTCTGGGAATATCAATGCTGATTCTGTTGCCATCCTGCTCTTCTTGGGAGAAGTTTTATGCAAATAAAGATGTTTTCTCATCTCTAAGGCTTTGGACGTGCATGAGGGGGTGATGCAGAACAAAGGTCTCAACAGCAAGACCAGCTCAGTTTTCTCTCTGCCAAACAAACAGATTGAGGATCCCTTGCATATATAATAACAATGTTTTAATTTGGGGGGGGGGTCACTTTTTTTTCTTTTTTTTTTCTTTTTTTTTTTTTTTTTACCTGCCAAGAGCTCCTTGCCAGCTTGCTGTGGTTGGGTTTTTTTAATCCTGGCTTGTTGCCTCTCTGTGCCGGCCTCCTCAACCTTTTATGACTGGAACACCAACCTTTTGTGCCCTGCAAACACACCTTCCATGGCTTCACTCATGTGAGGCAGCTTTGATGTTGAAATCAAGTTAAGTGTGTGCTTGAGTGTTTATAAGATTGGGTCCTTAGTTTCTTAACCCTTGCCCAAGAAGTTTAGTTTAGTGTAGCTTTCCCAGTAAATCCCTGTCTGCCTTATTTTGGAGGACAGCTCCATGTTTTCCCTCACTACAGATGTGTGAGTCTTGGCACTGCAGTCTTTCTTTTTTCCACCCTTTGTTTTTTGCTTATGGCTTTGTCTCTGAGCCTCCAGTATCATGTTTTCCCTCCTTTATGGATCTACATAATCAATTTGGAAAGCCAGGAAATAAATCAAAGCCTCAGATAGTAATGTAGAAAGAATGAAGGGAAAAGCAGACATATGGATTTCATCACCAATGGAGAATAACATGTATAACAATAACAACAGAGTGTAAATGAGTGTATGTACTCACAGGAGGCTTTCCAAGAGGATTGTTTTTGTACATGATTGGGGAAGTTATTTTGTGGTTGGAGCTCTTTGGAACTGGCACTGCTTGAAATCTTTCCCAGCCCTATTCTTTGCACTTTTACCAAGTCACACTAAAGGTCTGGTGCAACCTGGGAATGGTTCAGCAATTTTGGGGACTTCTCTGGAGAGGACCTTCCTCGCGTGCACCATGGCCTGGTATTCACTGCCTCTCCCCTAAACAAAATTAATCAAACGTGCAAGGCCTTCCCTGGCCAAGATAAATGATGGAGAGAACATTGTCTGATGGTGTCAAGCAACCCCAGCTTTGTGTTTGCTTTGAAACCATAGATCCCTGTGCTTGGCTGGTGCTCGTGCATTGACTGACCCTGGGGGTGTTGGAGAAGGGACCACAGAGACCCTGCCATGGAGACTTGCAGGATTTGTGTTGAAAGCAGCAGAACATTTATGATTTATGTTTTCTTTCCCATAGAACAGGGGTTTTCTTTGCTTAGATGCTCTTTTCCCTCTGTGATGGAAGGGCAAGTAAAATGCCAGCACATGCCGTGATCTTGGCCAAGGGCCTGGGGTGACAGGATGTAGGGAATGGCTTCCAGCTGCCAGAGGGCAGGGTTGGATGGGATATTGGGAAGAAATTCTTCCCCATGAGGGTGGGAAGGCCCTGGCACAAGGTGCCCAGAGGAGCTGTGGCTGCCTGGATTCCTGGAAGTGTCCAAGGCCAAGTTGGACAGGGCTTGGAGCAACCTGGGTTAGTGGAAGGTGTCTCTGCCATGGCAGGGGGTTGGAACTGGATGTTCTTTAACATCCCTTCCAAACCAAACCATTCCATGATTAGTTAGAGCTCTCAGATGAAGCTGCTGTTGCAGACTCTGAAGCTGAAGTCATTGATATTTTAACTGAAGTAAGTGTTGGTTTTAGAGACACCTCACCTCCCTCATCTTCTCTACCACTTCACTATCAGTGCACAAATTTCCTTCCTTTTCCCCATTTCTCCCAAATTCTATACTAGCTGATGTGTTTTTACTAGTTGGGTGGTGGGTGTTTAAACCCAGATGTTTTTTTTAACAGCTTCTGGGGTAATCATACAAACCATTACAGCATCAGAGGTGGGAACACAATGTAAGCTAAGGGTGAGTTGTTCTTTGTGGTGTCCTCATCTGCAGATGGAAATTTAAGATCTAACCCTGCTGAAGCTTCTTTACCATGCTGGTTACTAACCTATTCCAGAGGGATTTCGGTTAAATGTTTGTCAGTCCTTGAAAATTCCAGTAGGAAAATGTGTTTTTTCTACTGAAAAATCTTAGGGGAGAAATAAGAATTGTCAAAATTAAAGTGTTCTTAAGTCAGATATTTGGATTTACAGCCAAGCTAATGTAAAATCCTTAAAAAAGGTAATTCTGAGTTCTTGCTGCTGTGATGTGGAGGCAAAGAAATTGAGGATACTGCAAAAGTTAATCAGATAAGGCAATCAGTTCTCCCCAGCTCATTTCACAATCCTGGATTTAACCTTTGAGGGCAAATCCAGCCACTTTCAGCAGCAATAAAAATGTCACATTTTTCTGCTTTAGTTTAGTTTTGAAAAAAACCAAAATAAACTCTTCCTGGCAGAATCCACCAGTTGTCCTGTATCTGCATTTAATTGTGAAACAGCTTTTCCTAATCAGAGCTTGTGCCCTTTGTGCCATTTCTGACTGGAATGGGCTGGAAATAGATGCCAAAGCATGATCAGAGCTCAGGGGTTGTGACCACCTCCATGGCAAGTGGATGGGGTAAAATATTAGGAAGATGAAGTGTAGGTCAGGAAAGTCTCTGAGTTCCAAGTACAGCCCTTTTCAGGAGGAAAAACTGCCTGGTCCTGTCTCTGACTTGCTTTTCAGTGGTGTGAAAGGCAGTAACTGTGCTTGGAGCCTTCACCCAGTGTTTTTAGAGCACCAGGGGTGTTTTTTCTCTTAGAAAATAATCCCTGACCTGATGTGATAAGCTGGGACAAAATGCTGCAGTGCTGGTGCTCCAGCGGGGGATCCGAAGGCTGGTTTTCACCAAAGTTCTGGATGTGCCTGTTGCTGAATGAGGCTTGTTTTGTCAGGTTTTGCAAGTCCTGAGTATCTTGCTGTCGTGGGTTAGCAACCCCCCTGGGCTGAAATGGTCAGGCCCAGGTAGATTTCCAGAGAAAAAGCCAATCAAAAGTTATAGTAACGCCTCTGCTAATGACATATTTAAGAAAACGGAAGAGAAGGTTGTGTCGCAGTAAGAAATTCAGCCGCCATGTGAGGAGAGGGGCAGCAGCCCCCAAGTTGGGGGGCCAGGCCCTCTCCCCCGGCCTTGGGCCGGCGGCAGGTATGAAGTCTCTCCAGCCGGGATGTGTCACAGAAACAAACTCCAGAGAGAAAACTGCCCAGCTGAAACATGCTGCAAGGATTCCAGCTCCAGCAGAGAGCAGAGGACGACTTGAGATAACGGAGCTCCAAAGTCAGTTCTAGCAAGAGAAGAGTTGAGATGAGGGGGGGGAGTCTTCACCCCTCTCTCCCTGCAGCC